>OU343062.1:28604758-28773664 GCA_910593695.2 Ocypus olens
ATTGGTCGACGCGGTGTCTCATCTGATTGGCGAAATAACATGACGTAGTCTCACCTGATTGGCTTATTACTTTTACAGCCTAGGCATAAATAAGCATTTTTAAAGCCTAGTCCTCAAAAGTGATATTTCACGGCCTAAAAGCAGTCCGAAAAATTCAAAAACTCGGTTTACTCAAAAACTAACGAGATTTCGAAAAAAACTTATTCTTTAGAAGTTGGTTATTTTGGTATTCTCTACAATTATTATTCACACAAATTTACTGTAACTATTATCGTTTCATAATTATAAACCAAAAATTTAAAAAAATTAATAAATTTTTTTCTCGAATAGCAATGATTTTATGAAAAATGTTTTCAAGCAAAAGATGTTCATTTCGTTGTTGTCTTCAATGTTTGTTTAAATGTTTTTGTGATATTTTTCATATTTAAGAAAATATTGGCAAAAAACAAAAAACAGTTAAGGTAAACACCCACTTCCGGTGTACGAAATTTTACCAAAAGCTTTTCAGTTCTTCAGATTATCAAATAAGACACACACACACACACACACACACACACACACACACACACACACACACACACACACACACACACACACACACACACACACACACACACACACACACACACACACATACACGTCCCTACATATTTGTGGCACCGCATGATATATCCCCATTTGTGGCGCTTTTGTTAAGATACTGTCGTTCCGCTGCGCTTCTTTCCATTATTTCTGAATATGTGGTTAATTTTACGATACCCTCCATATAACAAAAGTTATTGCAAAAAAATCAAATGTGCCACAAATATTATGAAACGTGAAAAGTTAACACATGGTGTCACAAATATGACTGGTATCAATTTATGGTGCCACTAATATTGCATGCCATGAAAATGTGTGTAAGTGTGTGAAAAGCAATGTTGCCGTGGAGATGTGACCGTCTTATCATTTGCAAAGAAAGTCCTTGTCACGCATTTTCTTGCCCGCGCAACGCTTCCAATAGATAATAAAATAAAAATGTAATACCAAATAAATAAATAAATAAAATATGAGTAATTAAATGAATTAAAATAAAACATAAAGATTCAGATTCAAGATTTTTAACATTAAGCACAATATTGCAATTTGTATCTTATATACCGGGTGTAACTGAATTCTGGTAGACCCCAAATATCATTTGCATGTTTATATATATAAATATATATATATGTATATATATATATATATATATATATATATATACAGGGTGTGGCACTTAAGACGCCTCGGATCATAGCTCCTTTACGATAAAAGCTATCGAAAAAAATCTAAGAACAAAGTGGTGCATAGTTACCGTCGCTATGTTTCAAAAATATTTCTAATCATCAGTGGCGTGCCGTACTCCAGTGGCGTACCAAACTTATGTTTTTTTAAATGGAATGCCCTATTTTTTATTGCAGATTTGGAAAGTGCTCGACGAGTACTTATTTTTTTATCTAACATGTTATACCCTTCACTTTAGCGGTTTCGCTGTTATAACCCTTTCTTTCAAAATTGCGCCCCATTTTTGAGATTTTTTTGTAGAGAAACTAATTGACGCCGGCGCCTAAATTTTGAATTGAGGTACAGGTTAAGACCTCGTGTACCTTCACATAATTTTTTTTCGGGTAATTTATGGAAAAAAAATAATTTTTTATTGATCTTCGCATGTTGTCATTTTTTCCGAAAATTTCAAATGGCACCCCCCTAAAAAAATTACGGCGTTGTACAGCCAAAACTCTAAATTTTTCATTGGTGTAAAAAAAATTACACATTGCATAACAAAATTTCGGAGAAAAAAGGAATTTCATCGCAAATGTCGGGAAACGTTTTCCATATGAAGTATTTTAAAATCAAAGTCAACTTGATAATTTTTTTATTAAATAAAGATCTATACTATAGATATGCATTACCATTAAATATAGTGTAAACTCTACTTATTTCACTCATTTGTATTATTGTAACAATTAAAAATAAGATGTTTCTCTTAATTATCTACAACGAATGATTTTCTTTTATCACTTACAAAATTTCGATATATTGAAAAACTTCTGTTTACTTAAAAAAATATACTTCTATGAATTATAGTATTAACATAAATGGTTCATTTATTAAGGATTATAAGTTATTTAAAAGATTCATGAATGTATTTATAATTTATCAGGTTACTTTTAAAAGTTATATGTTTTGTGTATAAAATTTACTATGTAGCGGCAAGTATCGCTACAAACGACTATAAAAACCACAACTATAGAGATAATGAGAAATACTATTTAGAATTTGAATATACTCGAAGGATAAATAAAATATGAATTATGTTGTATAATATGTTTCGCTAACAACGCCTACCATTTTCAAACATGAAAATAAAACAAGCATTTCTCATCCGGTTCAATTTGAATATATTACCATGTTATACAAAACAAAGTGAAAAGTGTTTTATTATATTATTCAACATGTATAAAGAAGTGGAAGTCTCCAGAATAAACAATATGAATGATATTGGTTTGAACCGGATTTTGAAATGAGTCGTCTGTCCTCTTTTCTAGGAATTCCTTTTAAAAATTTAAAGGGACGCTTGGTACCTGCTTTCGACTGCTGAGACGAACAATGCCGACATCTGGATATTATAAATGTTTGAAAATACAACTTTCCTAGTACTATAAACACTAAAAATGCAGTTTCAATATAAAGATTTAACGTGAATAATATTTAAATCTAGAATTATTTTATCTTGAATATAATCCTCATTTATAAATCGTGAAGTATCTTCGTGAGGAAAAATTTCCGTTTTCAGTTGTTTTAAGCTCTTGTAGTTTTTTAAACCTTTTGTCCCTTTTAATTTAAAAGGTAGACAAATATTATTTTTCTTACAGTTTTTTACAATTAAACGTTTAAAAGTCACGTGAATTTTCAATTTAAAATAGTATCAAATTCAAGATAAATTAAATTTATAATTTTCATATTCAATGCCGAAAACGAAACATTGGTAATGTCATGAAATCAATTTGTCAGTGTCAATTTTATCATAAGGGCTAACGTATGTTTGTAATTTCCTTACCATGTTCAAAAATTGAATTTGAACATCCCATCATTTTTTCAAAATATTAATAACCCCCAAAATGTTTCCACATGTAAAGTTTATTGCCTTTGGCAAATCAATTTCATTACGCTAATGAGAGTTTTGTTTTTGAAAATAAATATGAAAATGACTGTATTAACTTTCAAATTAAGGAAATAAAAATAATATCCACAAATTGAAGCAATGACTTTTTTTGTTAATACAATTTGAAAGATAAACCACTCAAAGCTACGCTATGAACTAGATTTAGACTCCTTATTTATATGTTTTTTTAAATTTATAACCATCACAAAGTTTCGGCTCAGAACGAAATCGAAGTCAAAAAATGGTAGTTGAAGAGGCCAAAAACGGAAATAATCACGTTAATATTACATAATTATGCATATTAGCAAACTCTTGTCTGTTATCCTTTTAAAATACTTTTGTATGTAACCACAGAAAACAATAATTTATAAATATTGGTTACTGGATAATAAAGGAACTTAGCACAGGAGAAAAACGAGAATGATTTCTTATGTACTTACCCTTCGGATTTAAATAATTATAAACAGCGGAGCATGACAATACAATTTTTCCGAAATTATCTCTCCAATAACCTAAATAGGCCCCCATAAATATTTTTGGGTCCCACACGACAAGGATTTGTACGATGAAACCATAAATTTATATAATATCTATAAAAAAACGAGTATTAAACCATACCCTTTGAACTAATAATTTAACCTAATTTTATTGTACAAACATTTTAAGTTTGGGTTTATGATCAAAATGTGCCTTATAAACTAATTGAAAAATGGTAAAATAAATATTTTAGAATAAGCATAGCTTTAGAATATGCATGGCTTAATTAAATAACCTTGACAAAAAGTGATTTTTTATGTTTGTGCTTGACATGCTCCAAGATTTCTGTTGGGACAATAAAAATAGTCTCTTGATGTTTTAAATGTATGAAAGCTCACAACTTTTACAGCAAACTTTTGTAATAGGATTAAAATTATTGGCCTTTTTGAAACTATTGTTACATCCAGTTATTTTAGGTAGGTTGATAATACTAATTATGTTACAACCGTCTTTAGTGAGGTTTATACATTTAAAACTTTTCTGGTATAAAAAATATAACAGAATATGCGAAAATGTTTTAAAGCTATATTTTGAGTAATTGTACTTGAATTGCCTCGTCAGCTATCGGGTGAAATATAAAGGGTGATTGAAATTCGAGGGCGAGTATGGGGATATAGCTTATTATAGGAAATAGAGGGTAGGTTTAAATTCGACACTTTTGCAGAATTTTATGTTGATTAATAATCTGCTTTAACATTTAAATTATTTTAACGGTTTCTCTGCAGTTTGGAAAGAAGTGTAAATCGTAATTTCGTAAAAACGTTCCTACGGCATCTTTTTACGTCTTATCAAATGGCGAACGATTTTTATCTACAGGGTTAGTTTTTGTTTTTTTACACTTAGCTTTCGTTTTCATTGTGGGCACAATTTATGATATATACATATTTAAATCAGATTTTTTTAGCTGATTTCAGTGATGTGACACACGGGCATATCCGTTGCAATTTTATTTCAGTATTATGATTATTACAAGTATCATCTAGTACGAATCGAGCTAAGAGTCAATTGCCCATTGAATTTATGTGATTTGAATTCAATAACTGGCACAAAACGGTAAATAATTTTAATTGTATCAAATATTTTAATTAAATACAATTTCAATTTGTTTTTCTAAATTTACATATTTTGCTAATAAATGTCTTTCGAACATTGTAATTTAGTCAAATTATAGGTTTAGATGATATATTATTAATAGATTATGCTTTTAGGGGGTATGTTATAATATGCCGTGTATTTTATTACCACGGCCGTTAAGATTTTGCAAATTAACTTTTGGACCATATTTTAACATATGAAAATATTTGCTTAAAATCCATATTAAAATTTTATCTTTTACAACTGATTGTTCTTATAATTAGAACATTTTTATAACAGACAATAGATTGTAATTCATAGGTTTTTGCTTAATTTTTAGGAAAATGACATTGACATGAATTACATTTTCTCGTATTTCGGTTATCAAAGTTAACATATCAACAGTTAAATAATTAAATTTTAATATAGTACCACTTAAAACTTAATATGAAAACTTTAAAAGTTCACAGTAAAAAATACACTACATATCAATTCATCTTATAAGTTGTGCTTATGTTGGTATCAATATATTTAATTTTTTTTTTGCATTGTAATAAATGATGTTAGTTTGCAGCTTCTCAACCATCCCATTTGAAAATTAATTTTAGGAAAAAAGTTATTCTTTATAAAAAGTTCTGCATGGTCCAAAACCTAAAATGCAACCATCAGCTGTCAAATTTTTTTGGTCATATACGGAGTTTGTGTGAAAATATGAATTTTGTTCCAGAATAAAGTACCTTTATTTTTGACAATATCAAGAACTGTTATAAAGAAAAGTTATTTAGAACTGAAAACTGGGTTCAATCATACAGTCATGTATACCTGTTGCTAAAAATAAGATTTTGTAATTTTTCTTTTTCTCTACAGTGATACATGCACATTGATATTTCAAATGTTGAAATGACAGTGACAGGTCTGTCATTAAACATCAGATATTATTTAAACATTATAAATGAATAGTAATTCCGGTGACATTGAGTTTGGAGAAAAAATAGAAATTGTATTAATTGTGATTGAAAATTATAAAACGTATCGGGAAGCAGCTGAAATATATTATAACAAACATCCAGATAAAAATGTACACAATACTACAGTAATGAATATTTATTTCGTTAGTTAGTTAGGGTTGAAGGTCATTCCATCATCGACAATTTTGGGAACTCACTGTACCATTTGAATTAAATGAAGCTTCATCTTCAAACATGATTATTCTAACCCAAAATGGATGCTCTTCTAACTCTCCTTGGATAAGAGAACAAAAATTGAAACCACTAACATAATCTCTAGGTTTTAATGTGGTTTATATGGGTGGAATTTGTGTGCTTTCAAAATATTTGCCATCATATCTTTACCCTTTTGCGCAGCTAATATTTAATATATTCTATTGTAGATAACATTACATTTAAAGTCCTCACTTTAAAGTCCTCAGTTATCGACGTTTGTTATTTAATTTATTTTTAACATATCCATATGTTTTAATTATTTTCATTTCAAAATATTAATTATTGTATGTACATTTGTGTCTGGATGTTTCTTATTAAATATTTCAGCTGCTTCCCGATACGTTTTATAATTTTAACTCACAATTAACACAATTTATATTTTTTTTACTTCGCAAATTTAGCATATCTTACTATGTTTATAATATTAGGCAAATTATTCTAAAATTTATGAATTCAAATTAAATTTTAAAATGAAAAAAAAAAGATTTGTCATTATGTTGTTCTGTCTAACTTTTCTCTATTACACACACAATTTACGGCACAAAAGGATTATCAAATACAGGTTTAATACCGTAAATTATGCATTATTCATTATTCGAAGAAAAATCAGTTTACTTTTGAAAATCAAAACCAATACATTTTTTATTAAATATTATATTGGTATTCATTATTTATTTCCGGCGATTTAGCTGAAAAAATATCTCAGATTTATAGCTCAGGCAAATATAAGTTTATAAAATCATCGAACGTTACTTGAAATAGTATAATTTAGGCTATTATTTAACCACCAATTTTTAATTTAGTAAATGTTATATACAATTTAAAATTGTTCGAAAAACTCTAAACTAGTAAAGTCATGAGTAAACAAACGGTAGAAAAAACCACTTACGATTCCGCCATATTAGTAACGTCAAGCCCTGATTTACAAAATTTTTCCTTTGAAAAACTTATTTTAGGATACACTCGTCATTTGAAAGTTTCGGTTCTCATTTAAAAAATAATTATGTCCGAAACTGACACACTTATTTGTCGAAACTATGTAGTCAGAAAAAAGTCGATAGAGTTATTCGAAATAAGGATTTGAATGTAGATGTAAGTCATATTTTTTTTAGATTTACAATATCTCCTTACTTTAGTAAGTTTTGAATTTATAAACGTCACATAAATGGACATTTCGGGTATTTCACACGTTCAAATATTCGCAAATTATGTATCTAATGTTCATTTCATGGTTTATTTTATCCATTCGCTGTTTTGGGCAGCAAAAAATAATGAATTCCTTAATAGCATAAAAATTAAAAGATAATAGTTTGATTTTTACCAACATTATTTTTTGTAGTAAGTTATTATTATTGATTGGTATTTATTTCTATATTAAAATCTATAAGAAATGTATGAATAAAGTTTTATTGAGAAAATGGACGTAATAAAAAATCGAAGATTTATTTCTCTAGCGTGCATTACAATAGCCATTGAAATTCAGTTTGAAAGAGCAAGAAATTTACAGAAAGTTATTAATTTAAATAGCAATAATAAAAGTCTATTTTTAAATATGTATAGAAGTAGGAGCCAGGCCTCAAATATTTATCTTTCGCAGATGTTAGCATTCGTCACCCCCAAGTGTTCTACCTGTTTTGGACCGCCCTTTAAATTTTAAAAGGAATTCGTCGAATGAATGCGTCACATCCCAATATCCGGTCCAAACTAACACACAATAGCAATTAACACATAACAACATTTACACATTTACAGTAAAATGAGAATGGATCAAATAAACCAAGAAATTAATATTAGACACATAATTGGAGCTTATTTGACAGTGCAGCATATACAAAATATCCATTTATGTGAGTTTTATGAACGTAATTTAATTAAAAAATCACTGAACTAATTGTAAGGAAGGAATGTAAATCTGGTATGAGAAAATGTTATTTTCATCAATTAAATGTGGTTGCAAATACAATAACATTTTCAAAAAAAAATCGACTAAATAAGCGGTCAGGGTTTTGCGTAATGACTTTACTTTTATTTTATTTACCGAATCCGAAAATGATTTGTATACAAGTTCTTTGGAATTTAATAATGCATTTAGTGATGATGTTGGATATTCATTGGAACTTATCGTTTTGTTGCTAGGACAACGCACTGTTGCTTTTATTTTCAAAACGAAATTACTCAAAAAATTTCTAATAATGCAACTTAAAAAAAATTACTAGAGAAAAATCTCCATAAAGAATAAAAAAGTGTATTGTTATAGCAACAAAATAATCAACTTTAGTTTGATGCAATACTGAATTTGGTAAATAATTTAAAAAAAAATGTTATTATGCGACAAATTTTAGACACGCAGCGCTTATTTTAGTCAAATTAACTTGAAAAATGCCTTAGGCGAGGGTATAATAGTATACTCTGTAACAAGGTTAAAATGGAAATTCGATGCGAGTGGACTAGCATCAGAATTTCCATTCTTACCTAGTAGTAGACTATACTTTCTCCTCGACCAGATAAAATAGACTAATACAATAATTATTGTATTAGTATATTAATTATAATTAACACAAAGAACTTACGTTTTATTATCGCGTTTGTGGTTATGTTTATAGTATTTTGACAATTGTGATATCCAAGGCTAATTGTTTTATTCGAAACGGTGTGAGAATATTCATTCCATTAGTTATTATGGAATGAATTACATGCAAAACGCATAAGTGCATTTTATTTTGATCCATAACAAGAGTGAGAATGTGTACGTTCTATGATCAAAATTGATTTCAGAATGCTTAAATTCTACAGTGGTCGTGGAGAAAAAATAGTATTGTATTGTAGTTAAAAATGCTCTATCTAAAAAGTAAACAACAAGGTAGGTTGTTATTTGAAAATAACAATATTTTTGCCATTCAAATGAAAAAATGAAATGAAATATGTCTCTCCTATAAACTTTATAAATTTACTAAAAATTAATTATAATTATTAATCCATAGAAACCTGCAAACACCCCATCCGCAAGTTGTGGGATAAATCCATGAGAATAAAGTATAAGTTCTTGAAAATCTGTAATAATTTAAGTGAAAAAATGTAATAATAATTACCATCGATTTGAAAATTTACTCAAAATTCATTCCGGATTGTATTTTAAGAAAATTATTAACAATCTATTTATAGATTTTCAATTGATGACAAGCGCGGTAACTCGTGTGAAATCCCAAATA
The DNA here is from genome assembly GCA_910593695.2 of Ocypus olens. Classification (NCBI taxonomy): domain Eukaryota; kingdom Metazoa; phylum Arthropoda; class Insecta; order Coleoptera; family Staphylinidae; genus Ocypus; species Ocypus olens. Next base: position 28,613,986 of record OU343062.1, read on the forward strand.
TTTTAATTTTATTTTTTCACTCTTGAGTAACAAGTTACAATACACGTTTTTTGTTATGCTATTGCCTTTTTTGCCATCTGTATGGGAAGCAGGAGTTTGCATAAACATATAAATACAATGTAAATCGCCAATGTACATTGCTGAATTTTCTATTCGATACAGAAACCAAATTAGAATGAGTTACATTTTAATTGTTGTCAGAATAAAGACAGCACTCTCATACTATTCAAAGCAATTATGGTGAAAAATCTAATCGCTCATATTTTCTTTGGTTTTTATCAACTTTTCCTAATATTTTGCAAACAAACATGTAAGTATATGAACCAACCTAAATATTCCAGCGTTCATGAACATATATTTAGGGAGATGCATTTCAAACGAACTTCTTACTTATTGTTAGACAATTTTGAAACAATAAATATTATTTTTAAGAAGTAAACATATTTTTAAAACAGTTTGTTTGATTATTGTCTTTAGATTGTCACTAAAAATTCTTAGGGGTCAATCAAATCAACCAATTTAATTTGAAAAGGTCTCTGACAAAATTGATCTATTTTCGTTTTTTTACCTATGTTGTAGTATATTCAGAGAGTTGAAAACAGCTATGCATTAATTTTTCAGATGTTCAGTTTTTTTTGTGAACAGCCATTTTGTATTGGTGGGTCAGCCTATTTTGCATTTTGTAGAGATTTACGTTAAACTCTGTAGCTCCTCGGTTTTTGGAGATATTTGGTTCAAAAAGAAACCATGTTAAAGAACATAAAATGTACAATTTTTTCTGTTAAGTATATATATATATATATATATATATATATATATATATATATATATATATATAGGCCTATACTAAATTGTAAATTAGCAGAAAATAGGTAAATGTTAACGTTTCCAAAATAAAAAGCTTCTCTTTAAAAATTAAAAGTGTTAAAGATAAAACGAAGACTCAAATTCATTTTTTGTGGATATAGTGTCTATAGTATACTACTTCCCTAAAAAGTATCAGGCCAGAGACATCCTTTTTTAAAGGGTCTTCAAATATTGCAATTTTCCTAAAATCAGGTATTTTCGATCTGAAATATCTCGGAAGGGACACACTTTAAAAACCCAATATTTTCACAAAACGTTCTTTAATGGTGTTATACTAAGTGGTTAAAATTTCATCACTGAGACTTTATTAGCTTTTTGGTTAGAAATTTAAAAAATAGCTAAAACTTCTGGAAAATAAAAAAAAATTAGCGACTATCATTGGTTGATTTGACATGGATTGACCGTTAGATATACAGCATGTTTTTTATCGTGGGCCATAGGATTTTACATGCTAAAACTTTTACCTTGTGTTAATGTATATTTTATCATATAATTTTGAAGCAAATTTTTGTTAGTAATATAAATCAATTATTTTTCTATATGATGGGATTAATTAGAATTATTTAAACATGTTTTATTCCATTAAAAAAATATTTTTTTTAATATAAGTGTCGACTCAAGTACCTGTTCCCCGTACATGTTCAGGTAATGATATTTATTAATATTGTTTAGTGCTATTTCAAAATTAATCATAAACTATTTGTATCCTTAATATGATGTATAATGCTCTAGTGCAGAGAAAGGAGCAGTGTTGAAGTTTTTTGCAACGCACATAAAAAGAAATACTGTACCAGGAAAAGTAAACTGCATACAATGTATGAATAGCAATTCTATATTATCTTCACGCGGTTGGACTGACATTAAATTTTGTGTTAAAAATCATATAGATAAAATTAAAAATTCAAAGAAAGTGGGAAAATTTTGTTAATTGAATACGAAATAAATTATATTACATGCACTTTTTATATACATATAAAGATTGTAATAATATTTGTATCATTTTATCATCCCGAACCCGTTTAAACTTTAAAACAAATCCAATAAATTAATATAAATAAATGCTATTTAATTTGGTGAATTTGCATAATTTATGCATAATTTTAACTGTAATTCAAGTAAAGTGGGAACAAAAAAATCAATTTAAGTTGGGTATTAATTGTCAAGAACAATAATAATTTAGACAATTACAAGAAATTCCGTGCATTTTTAACATTTAATTGTACATTTTATTTCTCTGTTTGCAATTTTATGTTTCATAAATAATTCAATTTTTATTTATTTATTAATAATTACTGTTATTAATTTAATTAATTTCTCTACTCACAATTTCTTATTTCATTAATATTTTAATATTTCAATATTTATTTATTAATAATTTATGTTATTTATTTAATTGAAATATTTATGAATGGACACTGCAAGTCCTAACGCCAACTGTAAATCTATTTCCAACCCGAGAATTGAGCAAACAATGCGATCCCCTCGGTAGGTATGTGGGATAGGTCGGCAACGCAGCATATTTTGTTCCAGGTGGCGCTACCAACAAGGGTTGTCACAATTTGGTGTGTAGCACACATGATCGGTACCCATGATGTGGCGTCATACACACAATTATTTTTAAGGTATCATAACTTTCGTGAGAATGATTTTAAAGAATTTTCGTATAGATAACTGAAATAATCTGATCTTCTTTAACATTGGTACTAAATGTCGTAAGTGTGACATATGAAGCAAAGGAGAAATAGCCGAATGTACTTGTGGCACGGAGGGTAAGGTGCCACAAGAACGCGCCTCCGCCACAATTCAGGATGTAGCACACACAAAGTGCCACAAATATGTGGGGACATACACACACACACACACACACACACACACACACATACACGTCCCTACATATTTGTGGCACCGCATGATATATCCCCATTTGTGGCGCTTTTGTTAAGATACTGTCGTTCCGCTGCGCTTCTTTCCATTATTTCTGAATATGTGGTTAATTTTACGATACCCTCCATATAACAAAAGTTATTGCAAAAAAATCAAATGTGCCACAAATATTATGAAACGTGAAAAGTTAACACATGGTGTCACAAATATGACTGGTATCAATTTATGGTGCCACTAATATTGCATGCCATGAAAATGTGTGTAAGTGTGTGAAAAGCAATGTTGCCGTGGAGATGTGACCGTCTTATAATTTGCAAAGAAAGTCCTTGTCACGCATTTTCTTGCCCGCGCAACGCTTCCAATAGATAATAAAATAAAAATGTAATACCAAATAAATAAATAAATAAAATATAAGTAATTAAATGAATTAAAATAAAACATAAAGATTCAGATTCAAGATTTTTAACATTAAGCACAATATTGCAATTTGTATCTTATATACCGGGTGTAACTGAATTCTGGTAGACCCCAAATATCATTTGCATGTTTATATATATAAATATATATATATGTATATATATATATACAGGGTGTGGCACTTAAGACGCCTCGGATCATAGCTCCTTTACGATAAAAGCTATCGAAAAAAATCTAAGAACAAAGTGGTGCATAGTTACCGTCGCTATGTTTCAAAAATATTTCTAATCATCAGTGGCGTGCCGTACTCCAGTGGCGTACCAAACTTATGTTTTTTTAAATGGAATGCCCTATTTTTTATTGCAGATTTGGAAAGTGCTCGACGAGTACTTATTTTTTTATCTAACATGTTATACCCTTCACTTTAGCGGTTTCGCTGTTATAACCCTTTCTTTCAAAATTGCGCCCCATTTTTGAGATTTTTTTGTAGAGAAACTAATTGACGCCGGCGCCTAAATTTTGAATTGAGGTACAGGTTAAGACCTCGTGTACCTTCACATAATTTTTTTTCGGGTAATTTATGGAAAAAAAATAATTTTTTATTGATCTTCGCATGTTGTCATTTTTTCCGAAAATTTCAAATGGCACCCCCCTAAAAAAATTACGGCGTTGTACAGCCAAAACTCTAAATTTTTCATTGGTGTAAAAAAAATTACACATTGCATAACAAAATTTCGGAGAAAAAAGGAATTTCATCGCAAATGTCGGGAAACGTTTTCCATATGAAGTATTTTAAAATCAAAGTCAACTTGATAATTTTTTTATTAAATAAAGATCTATACTATAGATATGCATTACCATTAAATATAGTGTAAACTCTACTTATTTCACTCATTTGTATTATTGTAACAATTAAAAATAAGATGTTTCTCTTAATTATCTACAACGAATGATTTTCTTTTATCACTTACAAAATTTCGATATATTGAAAAACTTCTGTTTACTTAAAAAAATATACTTCTATGAATTATAGTATTAACATAAATGGTTCATTTATTAAGGATTATAAGTTATTTAAAAGATTCATGAATGTATTTATAATTTATCAGGTTACTTTTAAAAGTTATATGTTTTGTGTATAAAATTTACTATGTAGCGGCAAGTATCGCTACAAACGACTATAAAAACCACAACTATAGAGATAATGAGAAATACTATTTAGAATTTGAATATACTCGAAGGATAAATAAAATATGAATTATGTTGTATAATATGTTTCGCTAACAACGCCTACCATTTTCAAACATGAAAATAAAACAAGCATTTCTCATCCGGTTCAATTTGAATATATTACCATGTTATACAAAACAAAGTGAAAAGTGTTTTATTATATTATTCAACATGTATAAAGAAGTGGAAGTCTCCAGAATAAACAATATGAATGATATTGGTTTGAACCGGATTTTGAAATGAGTCGTCTGTCCTCTTTTCTAGGAATTCCTTTTAAAAATTTAAAGGGACGCTTGGTACCTGCTTTCGACTGCTGAGACGAACAATGCCGACATCTGGATATTATAAATGTTTGAAAATACAACTTTCCTAGTACTATAAACACTAAAAATGCAGTTTCAATATAAAGATTTAACGTGAATAATATTTAAATCTAGAATTATTTTATCTTGAATATAATCCTCATTTATAAATCGTGAAGTATCTTCGTGAGGAAAAATTTCCGTTTTCAGTTGTTTTAAGCTCTTGTAGTTTTTTAAACCTTTTTTCCCTTTTAATTTAAAAGGTAGACAAATATTATTTTTCTTACAGTTTTTTACAATTAAACGTTTAAAAGTCACGTGAATTTTCAATTTAAAATAGTATCAAATTCAAGATAAATTAAATTTATAATTTTCATATTCAATGCCGAAAACGAAACACTGGTAATGTCATGAAATCAATTTGTCAGTGTCAATTTTATCATAAGGGCTAACGTATGTTTGTAATTTCCTTACCATGTTCAAAAATTGAATTTGAACATCCCATCATTTTTTCAAAATATTAATAACCCCCAAAATGTTTCCACATGTAAAGTTTATTGCCTTTGGCAAATCAATTTCATTACGCTAATGAGAGTTTTGTTTTTGAAAATAAATATGAAAATGTCTGTATTAACTTTCAAATTAAGGAAATAAAAATAATATCCACAAATTGAAGCAATGACTTTTTTTGTTAATACAATATGAAAGATAAACCACTCAAAGCTACGCTATGAACTAGATTTAGACTCCTTATTTATATGTTTTTTTAAATTTATAACCATCACAAAGTTTCGGCTCAGAACGAAATCGAAGTCAAAAAATGGTAGTTGAAGAGGCCAAAAACGGAAATAATCACGTTAATATTACATAATTATGCATATTAGCAAACTCTTGTCTGTTATCCTTTTAAAATACTTTTGTATGTAACCACAGAAAACAATAATTTATAAATATTGGTTACTGGATAATAAAGGAACTTAGCACAGGAGAAAAACGAGAATGATTTCTTATGTACTTACCCTTCGGATTTAAATAATTATAAACAGCGGAGCATGACAATACAATTTTTCCGAAATTATCTCTCCAATAACCTAAATAGGCCCCCATAAATATTTTTGGGTCCCACACGACAAGGATTTGTACGATGAAACCATAAATTTATATAATATCTATAAAAAAACGAGTATTAAACCATACCCTTTGAACTAATAATTTAACCTAATTTTATTGTACAAACATTTTAAGTTTGGGTTTATGATCAAAATGTGCCTTATAAACTAATTGAAAAATGGTAAAATAAATATTTTAGAATAAGCATAGCTTTAGAATATGCATGGCTTAATTAAATAACCTTGACAAAAAGTGATTTTTTATGTTTGTGGTTGACATGCTCCAAGATTTCTGTTGGGACAATAAAAATAGTCTCTTGATGTTTTAAATGTATGAAAGCTCACAACTTTTACAGCAAACTTTTGTAATAGGATTAAAATTATTGGCCTTTTTGAAACTATTGTTACATCCAGTTATTTTAGGTAGGTTGATAATACTAATTATGTTACAACCGTCTTTAGTGAGGTTTATACATTTAAAACTTTTCTGGTATAAAAAATATAACAGAATATGCGAAAATGTTTTAAAGCTATATTTTGAATAATTGTACTTGAATTGCCTCGTCAGCTATCGGGTGAAATATAAAGGGTGATTGAAATTCGAGGGCGAGTATGGGGATATAGCTTATTATAGGAAATAGAGGGTAGGTTTAAATTCGACACTTTTGCAGAATTTTATGTTGATTAATAATCTGCTTTAACATTTAAATTATTTTAACGGTTTCTCTGCAGTTTGGAAAGAAGTGTAAATCGTAATTTCGTAAAAACGTTCCTACGGCATCTTTTTACGTCTTATCAAATGGCGAACGATTTTTATCTACAGGGTTAGTTTTTGTTTTTTTACACTTAGCTTTCGTTTTCATTGTGGGCACAATTTATGATATATACATATTTAAATCAGATTTTTTTTGCTGATTTCAGTGATGTGACACACGGGCATATCCGTTGCAATTTTATTTCAGTATTATGATTATTACAAGTATCATCTAGTACGAATCGAGCTAAGAGTCAATTGCCCATTGAATTTATGTGATTTGAATTCAATAACTGGCACAAAACGGTAAATAATTTTAATTGTATCAAATATTTTAATTAAATACAATTTCAATTTGTTTTTCTAAATTTACATATTTTGCTAATAAATGTCTTTCGAACATTGTAATTTAGTCAAATTATAGGTTTAGATGATATATTATTAATAGATTATGCTTTTAGGGGGTATGTTATAATATGCCGTGTATTTTATTACCACGGCCGTTAAGATTTTGCAAATTAACTTTTGGACCATATTTTAACATATGAAAATATTTGCTTAAAATCCATATTAAAATTTTATCTTTTTACAGCGAACTGATTGTTCTTATAATTAGAACATTTTTATAACAGACAATAGATTGTAATTCATAGGTTTTTGCTTAATTTTTAGGAAAATGACATTGACATGAATTACATTTTCTCGTATTTCGGTTATCAAAGTTAACATATCAACAGTTAAATAATTAAATTTTAATATAGTACCACTTAAAACTTAATATGAAAACTTTAAAAGTTCACAGTAAAAAATACACTACATATCAATTCATCTTATAAGTTGTGCTTATGTTGGTATCAATATATTTAATTTTTTTTTTGCATTGTAATAAATGATGTTAGTTTGCAGCTTCTCAACCATCCCATTTGAAAATTAATTTTAGGAAAAAAGTTATTCTTTATAAAAAGTTCTGCATGGTCCAAAACCTAAAATGCAACCATCAGCTGTCAAATTTTTTTGGTCATATACGGAGTTTGTGTGAAAATATGAATTTTGTTCCAGAATAAAGTACCTTTATTTTTGACAATATCAAGAACTGTTATAAAGAAAAGTTATTTAGAATTGAAAACTGGGTTCAATCATACAGTCATGTATACCTGTTGCTAAAAATAAGATTTTGTAATTTTTCTTTTTCTCTACAGTGATACATGCACATTGATATTTCAAATGTTGAAATGACAGTGACAGGTCTGTCATTAAACATCAGATATTATTTAAACATTATAAATGAATAGTAATTCCGGTGACATTGAGTTTGGAGAAAAAATAGAAATTGTATTAATTGTGATTGAAAATTATAAAACGTATCGGGAAGCAGCTGAAATATATTATAACAAACATCCAGATAAAAATGTACACAATACTACAGTAATGAATATTTATTTCGTTAGTTAGTTAGGGTTGAAGGTCATTCCATCATCGACAATTTTGGGAACTCACTGTACCATTTGAATTAAATGAAGCTTCATCTTCAAACATGATTATTCTAACCCAAAATGGATGCTCTTCTAACTCTCCTTGGATAAGAGAACAAAAATTGAAACCACTAACATAATCTCTAGGTTTTAATGTGGTTTATATGGGTGGAATTTGTGTGCTTTCAAAATATTTGCCATCATATCTTTACCCTTTTGCGCAGCTAATATTTAATATATTCTATTGTAGATAACATTACATTTAAAGTCCTCACTTTAAAGTCCTCAGTTATCGACGTTTGTTATTTAATTTATTTTTAACATATCCATATGTTTTAATTATTTTCATTTCAAAATATTAATTATTGTATGTACATTTGTGTCTGGATGTTTCTTATTAAATATTTCAGCTGCTTCCCGATACGTTTTATAATTTTAACTCACAATTAACACAATTTATATTTTTTTTACTTCGCAAATTTAGCATATCTTACTATGTTTATAATATTAGGCAAATTATTCTAAAATTTATGAATTCAAATTAAATTTTAAAATGAAAAAAAAAAGATTTGTCATTATGTTGTTCTGTCTAACTTTTCTCTATTACACACACAATTTACGGCACAAAAGGATTATCAAATACAGGTTTAATACCGTAAATTATGCATTATTCATTATTCGAAGAAAAATCAGTTTACTTTTGAAAATCAAAACCAATACATTTTTTATTAAATATTATATTGGTATTCATTATTTATTTCCGGCGATTTAGCTGAAAAAATATCTCAGATTTATAGCTCAGGCAAATATAAGTTTATAAAATCATCGAACGTTACTTGAAATAGTATAATTTAGGCTATTATTTAACCACCAATTTTTAATTTAGTAAATGTTATATACAATTTAAAATTGTTCGAAAAACTCTAAACTAGTAAAGTCATGAGTAAACAAACGGTAGAAAAAACCACTTACGATTCCGCCATATTAGTAACGTCAAGCCCTGATTTACAAAATTTTTGCTTTGAAAAACTTATTTTAGGATACACTCGTCATTTGAAAGTTTCGGTTCTCATTTAAAAAATAATTATGTCCGAAACTGACACACTTATTTGTCGAAACTATGTAGTCAGAAAAAAGTCGATAGAGTTATTCGAAATAAGGATTTGAATGTAGATGTAAGTCATATTTTTTTTAGATTTACAATATCTCCTTACTTTAGTAAGTTTTGAATTTATAAACGTCACATAAATGGACATTTCGGGTATTTCACACGTTCAAATATTCGCAAATTATGTATCTAATGTTCATTTCATGGTTTATTTTATCCATTCGCTGTTTTGGGCAGCAAAAAATAATGAATTCCTTAATAGCATAAAAATTAAAAGATAATAGTTTGATTTTTACCAACATTATTTTTTGTAGTAAGTTATTATTATTGATTGGTATTTATTTCTATATTAAAATCTATAAGAAATGTATGAATAAAGTTTTATTGAGAAAATGGACGTAATAAAAAAATCGAAGATTTATTTCTCTAGCGTGCATTACAATAGCCATTGAAATTCAGTTTGAAAGAGCAAGAAATTTACAGAAAGTTATTAATTTAAATAGCAATAATAAAAGTCTATTTTTAAATATGTATAGAAGTAGGAGCCAGGCCTCAAATATTTATCTTTCGCAGATGTTAGCATTCGTCACCCCCAAGTGTTCTACCTGTTTTGGACCGCCCTTTAAATTTTAAAAGGAATTCGTCGAATGAATGCGTCACATCCCAATATCCGGTCCAAACTAACACACAATAGCAATTAACACATAACAACATTTACACATTTACAGTAAAATGAGAATGGATCAAATAAACCAAGAAATTAATATTAGACACATAATTGGAGCTTATTTGACAGTGCAGCATATACAAAATATCCATTTATGTGAGTTTTATGAACGTAATTTAATTAAAAAATCACTGAACTAATTGTAAGGAAGGAATGTAAATCTGGTATGAGAAAATGTTATTTTCATCAATTAAATGTGGTTGCAAATACAATAACATTTTCAAAAAAAAATCGACTAAATAAGCGGTCAGGGTTTTGCGTAATGACTTTACTTTTATTTTATTTACCGAATCCGAAAATGATTTGTATACAAGTTCTTTGGAATTTAATAATGCGTTTAGTGATGATGTTGGATATTCGTTGGAACTTATCGTTTTGTTGCTAGGACAACGCACTGTTGCTTTTATTTTCAAAACGAAATTACTCAAAAAATTTCTAATAATGCAACTTAAAAAAAATTACTAGAGAAAAATCTCCATAAAGAATAAAAAAGTGTATTGTTATAGCAACAAAATAATCAACTTTAGTTTGATGCAATACTGAATTTGGTAAATAATTTAAAAAAAAATGTTATTATGCGACAAATTTTAGACACGCAGCGCTTATTTTAGTCAAATTAACTTGAAAAATGCCTTAGGCGAGGGTATAATAGTATACTCTGTAACAAGGTTAAAATGGAAATTCGATGCGAGTGGACTAGCATCAGAATTTCCATTCTTACCTAGTAGTAGACTATACTTTCTCCTCGACCAGATAAAATAGACTAATACAATAATTATTGTATTAGTATATTAATTATAATTAACACAAAGAACTTACGTTTTATTATCGCGTTTGTGGTTATGTTTATAGTATTTTGACAATTGTGATATCCAAGGCTAATTGTTTTATTCGAAACGGTGTGAGAATATTCATTCCATTAGTTATTATGGAATGAATTACATGCAAAACGCATAAGTGCATTTTATTTTGATCCATAACAAGAGTGAGAATGTGTACGTTCTATGATCAAAATTGATTTCAGAATGCTTAAATTCTACAGTGGTCGTGGAGAAAAAATAGTATTGTATTGTAGTTAAAAATGCTCTATCTAAAAAGTAAACAACAAGGTAGGTTGTTATTTGAAAATAACAATATTTTTGCCATTCAAATGAAAAAATGAAATGAAATATGTCTCTCCTATAAACTTTATAAATTTACTAAAAATTAATTATAATTATTAATCCATAGAAACCTGCAAACACCCCATCCGCAAGTTGTGGGATAAATCCATGAGAATAAAGTATAAGTTCTTGAAAATCTGTAATAATTTAAGTGAAAAAATGTAATAATAATTACCATCGATTTGAAAATTTACTCAAAATTCATTCCGGATTGTATTTTAAGAAAATTATTAACAATCTATTTATAGATTTTCAATTGATGACAAGCGCGGTAACTCGTGTGAAATCCCAAATATTTTAATTTTATTTTTTCACTCTTGAGTAACAAGTTACAATACACGTTTTTTGTTATGCTATTGCCTTTTTTTGCCATCTGTATGGGAAGCAGGAGTTTGCATAAACATATAAATACAATGTAAATCGCCAATGTACATTGCTGAATTTTCTATTCGATACAGAAACCAAATTAGAATGAGTTACATTTTAATTGTTGTCAGAATAAAGACAGCACTCTCATACTATTCAAAGCAATTATGGTGAAAAATCTAATCGCTCATAATTTCTTTGGTTTTTATCAACTTTTCCTAATATTTTGCAAACAAACATGTAAGTATATGAACCAACCTAAATATTCCAGCGTTCATGAACATATATTTAGGGAGATGCATTTCAAACGAACTTCTTACTTATTGTTAGACAATTTTGAAACAATAAATATTATTTTTAAGAAGTAAACATATTTTTAAAACAGTTTGTTTGATTATTGTCTTTAGATTGTCACTAAAAATTCTTAGGGGTCAATCAAATCAACCAATTTAATTTGAAAAGGTCTCTGACAAAATTTATCTATTTTCGTTTTTTTACCTATGTTGTAGTATATTCAGAGAGTTGAAAACAGCTATGCATTAATTTTTCAGATGTTCAGTTTTTTTTGTGAACAGCCATTTTGTATTGGTGGGTCAGCCTATTTTGCATTTTGTAGAGATTTACGTTAAACTCTGTAGCTCCTCGGTTTTTGGAGATATTTGGTTCAAAAAGAAACCATGTTAAAGAACATAAAATGTACAATTTTTTCTGTTAAGTATATATATATATATATATATATATATATATATATATATATATACAGGGTCTTCATTTCAAAAGGAGCCACCCCGAATAACTTTGGATCTGTAGTAGTTACGGTTTTAAGAAAAAATACGTCAATTTTGTTTTCGAGGGGGAACTTAAAAAACACTGTTTTTAGAATTTTATCTTTCACCCCTTCACCCCCAGCCACCCCATCTTTATAATTTCAAATGGCACCCCCTATTGTGCGATACCTCATTTTAAAGGGCATAAAAAATGCTATCCAGCAAAGCAAAAATAATTGAAATCGGTTCATTTGTTTTAGAGAGAGAAGGTATTCATTTCAAAATAAACCACCCTGAATAACCCTGGTTCTGAAGTAGTCATGGTTACAGGAAAAAATATGTCAATTTTGTTTTTGAGGTGGAACTTGAAAACACTGTTTTTAGAATTTTATCTTCCACCCCTTCACCCCCAGCCACCCCATCTTTATAATTTCAAATGGCACCCCCTATTGTGCGACACCTCATTTTAAAGGGCATAAAAAATTCTATCCAGCCCTGCAAAAATAATTGATATCAGTTCATTTGTTTTAGAGAGAGAGGGTATTAATTTCAAAATACTCACCCCCGGCCACCCCATCTTTATAATTTCAAACAGCATTCGCCATTGTGCGATACCTTATTTTAAAGAGCTTAAAAAATACTATCTAGAAATGCAAAAATAATTGGAATCAGTTCATTTGTTTTAGAGAGGGTATTCAATTCAAAGTACGTCACCCTGAATAACTCTGGTTGTGAAGTAGTTACGGTTTCAAAAAAAAACGTCAATTTTGTTTTTGAGGGGGAATTAAAAAAAACACTGTTCTTAGAATTCTATCTTTCACCCCCTCACTCCCAACCATCCCGACTTTAAAATTTCAAATGGCATTCCCTATTGTGCGATACCTCATTTTAAAGGCAATACAAAATATTATCCATCCAGCAAATAAAAAAAAAATATTTGTAATCAGTTCATTTGTTTTAGAAAGAGAGGGTCTTTGTTTCAAAACAAGCCACCCTGAATAACTTTGGATCTGAAGTAGTTACGGTTTTAAGAAAAAATAAGTCAATTTTATTTTAGAGGGTGGAACTTGAAAAACACTGTTTCTATCATTTTTTCTTTCATCCCCAGCCACACAATCTTTGGTGTGGCATATTTGGATATGAATAAAAATTAATGTTTATTTGCTGGACAGTATTTTGTATGCCGTTTAAAATGAGGTGTCTCACAAAAGGGGATACCATTTGAAATTATAAAGATGGGGTGGCTGGGGGTGAGGGGGTGAAAGATACAATTCTAAAAACAGTGTTTTCAAGTTCCACCTCAGAAACAAAATTGACATATTTTTTCCTGTAACCATGACTACTTCAGAACCAGGGTTATTCAGGGTGGTTTATTTTGAAATGAATACCTTCTCTCTCTAAAACAAATGAACCGATTTCAATTATTTTTGCTTTGCTGGATAGCATTTTTTATGCCCTTTAAAATGAGGTATCGCACAATAGGGTGTGCCATTTAAAATTATAAAGATGGGGTGGCTGGGGGTGAGGGGGTGAAAGATAAAATTTTAAAAACAGTATTTTTTAAGTTCCCCCTCGAAAACAAAATTGACGTATTTTTTCTTGAAACCGTAACTACTTCAGATCCAAAGTTATTCAGGGTGGCTCCTTTTGAAATGAAGACCCTGTATATATATATATATAGGCCTATACTAAATTGTAAATTAGCAGAAAATAGGTAAATGTTAACGTTTCCAAAATAAAAAGCTTCTCTTTAAAAATTAAAAGTGTTAAAGATAAAACGAAGACTCAAATTCATTTTTTGTGGATATAGTGTCTATAGTATACTACTTCCCTAAAAAGTATCAGGCCAGAGAGTTACATCCTTTTTTAAAGCGTCTTCAAATATTGCAATTTTCCTAAAATCAGGTATTTTCGATCTGAAATATCTCGGAAGGGACACACTTTAAAAACCCAATATTTTCACAAAACGTTCTTTAATGGTGTTATACTAAGTGGTTAAAATTTCATCACTGAGACTTTATTAGCTTTTTGGTTAGAAATTTAAAAAATAGCTAAAACTTCTGGAAAATAAAAAAAAATTAGCGACTATCATTGGTTGATTTGACATGGATTGACCGTTAGATATACAGCATGTTTTTTATCGTGGGCCATAGGATTTTACATGCTAAAACTTTTACCTTGTGTTAATGTATATTTTATCATATAATTTTGAAGCAAATTTTTGTTAGTAATATAAATCAATTATTTTTCTATATGATGGGATTAATTAGAATTATTTAAACATGTTTTATTCCATTAAAAAAATATTTTTTTTAATATAAGTGTCGACTCAAGTACCTGTTCCCCGTACATGTTCAGGTAATGATATTTATTAATATTGTTTAGTGCTATTTCAAAATTAATCATAAACTATTTGTATCCTTAATATGATGTATAATGCTCTAGTGCAGAGAAAGGAGCAGTGTTGAAGTTTTTTGCAACGCACATAAAAAGAAATACTGTACCAGGAAAAGTAAACTGCATAAAATGTATGAATAGCAATTCTATATTATCTTCACGCGGTTGGACTGACATTAAATTTTGTGTTAAAAATCATATAGATAAAATTAAAAATTCAAAGAAAGTGGGAAAATTTTGTTAATTGAATACGAAATAAATTATATTACATGCACTTTTTATATACATATAAAGATTGTAATAATATTTGTATCATTTTATCATCCCGAACCCGTTTAAACTTTAAAACAGAATCCAATAAATTAATATAAATAAATGCTATTTAATTTGGTGAATTTGCATAATTTATGCATAATTTTAACTGTAATTCAAGTAAAGTGGGAACAAAAAAATCAATTTAAGTTGGGTATTAATTGTCAAGAACAATAATAATTTAGACAATTACAAGAAATTCCGTGCATTTTTAACATTTAATTGTACATTTTATTTCTCTGTTTGCAATTTTATGTTTCATAAATAATTCAATTTTTATTTATTTATTAATAATTACTGTTATTAATTTAATTAATTTCTCTACTCACAATTTCTTATTTCATTAATATTTTAATATTTCAATATTTATTTATTAATAATTTATGTTATTTATTTAATTGAAATATTTATGAATGGACACTGCAAGTCCTAACGCCAACTGTAAATCTATTTCCAACCCGAGAATTGAGCAAACAATGCGATCCCCTCGGTAGGTATGTGGGATAGGTCGGCAACGCAGCATATTTTGTTCCAGGTGGCGCTACCAACAAGGGTTGTCACAATTTGGTGTGTAGCACACATGATCGGTACCCATGATGTGGCGTCATACACACAATTATTTTTAAGGTATCATAACTTTCGTGAGAATGATTTTAGAGAATTTTCGTATAGATAACTGAAATAATCTGATCTTCTTTAACATTGGTACTAAATGTCGTAAGTGTGACATATGAAGCAATGGAGAAATAGCCGAATGTACTTGTGGCACGGAGGGTAAGGTGCCACAAGAACGCGCCTCCGCCACAATTCAGGATGTAGCACACACAAAGTGCCACAAATATGTGGGGACACACACACACACACACACACACACACACACACACACACACACACACACACACACACACACACACACACACACACACACACACACACACACACACACACACACACACACACACACACACACACACACACACACACACACACACACACACACACACACACACACACACACACACACACACACACACACACACACACACACACACACACACACACACACACACACACACACACACACACACACACACACACACACACACACACACACACACACACACACACACACACACACACACACACACACACACACACACACACACACACACACACACACACACACACACACACACACACACACACACACACACACACACACACACACACACACACACACACACACACACACACACACACACACACACACACACACACACACACACACACACACACACACACACACACACACACACACACACACACACACACACACACACACACACACACACACACACACACACACACACACACACACACACACACACACACACACACACACACACACACACACACACACACACACACACACACACACACACACACACACACACACACACACACACACACACACACACACACACACACACACACACACACACACACACACACACACACACACACACACACACACACACACACACACACACACACACACACACACACACACACACACACACACACACACACACACACACACACACACACACACACACACACACACACACACACACACACACACACACACACACACACACACACACACACACACACACACACACACACACACACACACACACACACACACACACACACACACACACACACACACACACACACACACACACACACACACACACACACACACACACACACACACACACACACACACACACACACACACACACACACACACACACACACACACACACACACACACACACACACACACACACACACACACACACACACACACACACACACACACACACACACACACACACACACACACACACACACACACACACACACACACACACACACACACACACACACACACACACACACACACACACACACACACACACACACACACACACACACACACACACACACACACACACACACACACACACACACACACACACACACACACACACACACACACACACACACACACACACACACACACACACACACACACACACACACACACACACACACACACACACACACACACACACACACACACACACACACACACACACACACACACACACACACACACACACACACACACACACACACACACACACACACACACACACACACACACACACACACACACACACACACACACACACACACACACACACACACACACACACACACACACACACACACACACACACACACACACACACACACACACACACACACACACACACACACACACACACACACACACACACACACACACACACACACACACACACACACACACACACACACACACACACACACACACACACACACACACACACACACACACACACACACACACACACACACACACACACACACACACACACACACACACACACACACACACACACACACACACACACACACACACACACACACACACACACACACACACACACACACACACACACACACACACACACACACACACACACACACACACACACACACACACACACACACACACACACACACACACACACACACACACACACACACACACACACACACACACACACACACACACACACACACACACACACACACACACACACACACACACACACACACACACACACACACACACACACACACACACACACACACACACACACACACACACACACACACACACACACACACACACACACACACACACACACACACACACACACACACACACACACACACACACACACACACACACACACACACACACACACACACACACACACACACACACACACACACACACACACACACACACACACACACACACACACACACACACACACACACACACACACACACACACACACACACACACACACACACACACACACACACACACACACACACACACACACACACACACACACACACACACACACACACACACACACACACACACACACACACACACACACACACACACACACACACACACACACACACACACACACACACACACACACACACACACACACACACACACACACACACACACACACACACACACACACACACACACACACACACACACACACACACACACACACACACACACACACATACACGTCCCGCAATGCTTATGGCAACCCATGAAATATCCTCAATTGTGGCGCTTTCGTTTAGATGCTGCCCTTTCGCTGCGCTTTTCCACGCTATTTATGAATATGTGATTCATTTTGCTTTACCCTCCACATAAACAAAGTTATTGCAAAAAAACAATTGTGGCAACCGTGCCACAAGTATTGGGAAACGTGAAGTGTGTATCCAGGGTGCCACAAGTTTGGGGAAACATACCGTGTGTAAGAATGGGTTGCCACAAGTATTGCATAACCTACCAGTGTGTGAAAAGCAACGTTGCCGCTGCCAGCAACCTACAATAATTCAATGCATTCTACCTTTTAAACATCTTTAACCCTTAAATGCATGGTTATTTAACTAAAATTTGTTTTTATATTATCGATGTACATATTCAGAAAATAATTTATGACAAGCATTCAAAGAATTACTTCATTTTGTGAGTAGGGAATTTGCACAACGGCGGCGAACCAGCGTTCGCAACGCTACGAAATAAAAATAAAGGCACTTTTAATGCGTGTATCATTCACAATTTTTTCTATCGTAATAATAGTTATTTTTGTACGTGCGCAAAATTTGTGTTTTTATTGTTTCGCATGAGAATGTCATTCGAATGCGCCAATAATCATCGAACACGAAATATAAACAATATTTTTGTTAAAATTAGAATACTATACCTAAATATTGAGAATTTAGCGATGCGTCAATACACTTTTTTTCTGACGATTGTAGAAACTAATATTTGTATTTTTGTGATTTATTTTCAATTTAAATAATAAAATTTTACTTTATAATAATATGCTGACATAGTTTCATTGCTTCAAAACGGATATAAAATGTTGTAAATCTTCTGAATCAATTCTAATGAATAGTTTTAATTAAAATAAGACACTAATATATAAAATTTGAAATTTTTGGTATTTAACTCTGATTTTGCATCAAAACAAACGAGTGTTCAGAAATACTCCAGAAATAAGTGTCATATTTTCGATTTTTTTTTAGTTTAGTGGTCATCCAAAAACCAGTTGCACTTTTGGTTTTACCGGAAGTTACATCCATTAATTTTTAGTAAATTTATAAAGTTTATATGAGAGACATTTTCAGGACATTTTTTATTTCATTTTTTTATTTGAATGGCAAAATATTATTAGTTTCAAAAAACAACCGACCTTGTTGTGTATTTTTTAGATAGAGCATTTGTAGCTACGATGCAATACTATTTTTTCTAGGGTCGCCTAAGGCATTTTTCAAGTAAATTTGACGAAAAATAAGTGGTAGCGTATCTAAAATATATTGCATAATTTTATAATTAATTTTTTTAAATTAAATTTACCAGATTCAAAAATGCATTGAACTAAAGTTGAATACTTTGTTGCTATAACAATACACTTTTTTACTCTTTATAGATTTTTCTTTGATCCTATTTTTTTAAATTGTATTATTAGAAATTTTTTGAGTCATTTCGTTTAAAAAATAAAACAAACAATGCGTTGCCACAGCAACAAAATAATAAGTGGCAACAAATATCCAACATCATCACTAAATGCATTATTAAATTCCAAAGAACTTGTAAACAAAGATTTTAATATATAATTCATAAAATATTTTATTGGGAACGACATTTAATCGATGAAAATGATATTTTCTCATACCAGATTTACATCCCTTCCTTGCTATTAGTTCAGTGATTTTTTAATTAAATTACTTTACATAAATGGATATTTTACTGTTAATGTGTAAATGTTTTTATGTGCTATTGTGTGTTAGTTTGGACCGGATATTGGGATGTGACGCATTCATTCCACGAATTCGTTTTAAAATTTAAAGGGCGGTCGAAAACAGGTAGTTAACTTGGGGGTGACGAATGCTAACATCTGCGAAAGATAAAAACATTTGAGGCATGGCATCCACTTCTATACACATTTAAAAATAGATTTTTACTATTGCTATTTAAATTAATAACTTTCTTTAAGTTTTTTGCGGTTTCAAACTGAATTTCATTGGCCATTGTAACGCATGGTAGAGAAATAAATCTTCGATTTTTTAATACGTCCATTTTCTCAATAATACTTTATTCATACATTTCTTGTAAATATTAATATAGAAATAAATACCAATCAATAATAATAACTTACGACAAAAAATAAGTTTTTCGAACAATTTTAAACTGAATATAACATTTACTAAATTATAAATTGGTGGTCAAACAATAGCCTAAATTATACTATTTCAAGTAACGTTTGATTTTGTAAACTTATTTTTACCTGAGCTGTAAATCTTTGAGATAATTTGTTGAGCTAAATTGCCGGAAATAAACAATGAATACCAATATAATATTTAATCAAATTTGTATTGGTTTTGATTTTCAAAAGTAAAGTGATTTTTCTTGGAATAATTAATAATGCACAAATTACGGTATTAAACCTGTACTTGATAATATTAATTGCATCCTCTTGTGCCGTAATAGAGAAAAGTTAGACAGAAAAAGATTCAATGGAAATTAATCACAATTTTGTTTTTTTAATTTTAAAATTTAATTTGATGAAAATGATTGATTCATTACTTTTAGAATAATTTTCCCAATATTATAAACATAGTAAGACATCTGATATCCTATTATTTGAGAATAATTTTTATATGTGTGTTATTTCTTTTCGAATCAGTGACCTGTTTAGTACAAAGGGTGTAATTATAATAAGCCATGCATGTCGAAACTGGTTGATCGAACACAAGATGAAAATGAAATAATTAAGAAATAGAATAATTTTCCTCATCATGGGTGTATTAATTCTCAGTAATATTTGATATTATACAGGGTGTTTCAAATTCGAGACTCATCATGGGGATCCCGCTTATTAGAAGAGATAGAGGTTATGGCACTTTTGCAGAATTTTATGCTGATTAATAATCCATTGAAAAAAATTACTTCATTTTTTTTGTTTTTCGTTGTTTCTTTATATCTTAGTTAATTGAGGAGGTATTTAAGAATGGCAAAGACGTTCGTATCATAAACTTTCTTATTTCTTATAGATGCTATATTTATTTTTTACCACATTAAATTTAATTTTTATTATATTTTTTTAATAATAATAATATTCAAAAGACAAAATGATTTTAAAAGATCGACGGCGTGTAAAGTGATTTGAATTTTTGTGGAATTTTTTTCTTGCGATTCACACTATTTTTTTAATTTTTTGCGCTCGAAAGTTTGACATTGAAGAAACTTCATTTTCAGAAATTCATAATGACTGAAAATTGCTGCACATTCAAAAACCAAAATTATTATTGAAAGATAGACGCCTTGTGAAGTAAATTGAATTTTTGTAGGATTTTATCCTTCTGTTTTATATTATTTTTTTAATTTTTGCATTCCAGTGTGCGTCATTGAAAAAAATACATTTTAAAAAATTCATAACTCGACTGAAAATTGCTGCACATTTAAAAGCCAAAATTATTTTAGTTTTTAAATGTACTTAATACATATAATAAATATCAATTTTGTTATCAAGTAATAAATATTATTACTTTGAAATATGTGCTATGTGTGTAAAAATAAGAAAATCCTCGAACACGTCTGTTTTTAATTTTAAAAATAAAAATAGTATTGGACAAATAAAATATATGTAATAATTACTAAAATTTATATATACATAATCTCTATTAACAGCATGATTTGACATGATTACATTATTTACATATTTTTTAAATAAACAAGACTGTCACATGGGCTATTGACCTAGGGTCTTTCGGCCCTAGAATGCGTATATACTTGAATTAGATTAATTTATTGTATATTGGTTTGAATCGGACTTTTCGGAGCTACTGAACATAAATATAAATTCATTGAGCCATGTTACATTTAAAAGTAAAAGTTGAATTTGATAATTGCCTTTTAGATTGAAAAAGTACGTGTAATATAAATTAAATATGAGTTAGTTTTATTCAGCGTATGTTAATTTGGAACGGATTTTGAGTTGTGTAGCATTCATTTAAACGAATTCCTTTTAAAATTTAAAGGGAAGGTCGAACGCAGGTACTAGGGATGGGAACATCTGGCAACATAAAAGCCAAGGTTGCCAGCCCTATAAATTTTCATAGTTACTTACATAATAAACAATTGGGCCGTTGAATGTTTACATCAAGGTTATCATTTTTTTTTTTAAATTAGATCGTCTGTAACTTTAAAAAATGGCTACTTATTTTTTTTCTATTATTTCGGATTTTTATAGACCTGTTGTTTCCCTTTATACGAAAGCATAACAATTATACTGTGTTATTAAACAGACACTGGCACTGTTTTAATGTACTTAACTAAAATTATTTCAAGCACCAGTGCAAAATGTAATTTTATTAATACATTATGCACTTAAATTATTTCAAAGTTATTTCTCGATTAATTCTGCCAATAAAATCGCTGTATTTGTTTTTCTCTTCTAAATAATAACGGTTATATGGAATAAACTTGTAATACTTTGGTTTTCATTTAATTCTTATATATAGTGCACGCAGTGTAAATAAAATATTTTTGGAAAAAATCCTCATGTCGATTTTCTTTGATAAAAATACACATTTTTCCATGAAAGTCGATTTTCAGCCATCATTTATTTTTGTGTAATGACGTCATCGATTTTTTTTTTAATAACAACTCATTCATTGCCCAAATTTTCCGGGCTAAACCTGCGCATTTCATCTCTTATGCAATGTTCAAGTTTAGCTAAATTTTGTGGTCTGTTAAAAATATTAAAGATGTTCTAGAAAGGCTTGTAATTATTCATTTTTTCCTCCTTTTATTCTGCAAATATTATAACCGCTAGTGGGTGAATGGCTTATAAGCCAAAGCCAATAAAAAAAGAAGGGCTTGCGAATTGTCTAGAAATCGATGGATTTCCATCAACCCTAATTTCATGAAATAAATATTAATTACTGTAGTATTGTATACATTTTTATCTGGATGTTTGTTATTAAATATTTCATCTGCTTCCCGATACGTTTTATAATCTTCAATCACAATTAATACAATTTCTATTTTTTCTCCAAACTCAATGTCACCGGAATTACTATTCATTTATAATTTTCAAATATCTGACGTTCAATGACAGACCTGTCACTGTCATTGCAACATTTGAAATATCAATGTGCATTGTACCACTGTAGAGAAAAAGAAAAATTACAAAATCTTATTTTTATCACTGGGCAGACATGACTGTATGTTTAAACCCAATTTTAAATTCTAAATAACTGTTCTTTATAACAGTTCTTGATATTGTCAATAATAAAGGTATTTTATTCTGGAACAAATTTCATATTTTCACACAAACTCCGTATATTACTGAAAAATTTGACATCTGATGATTGCATTCTAGGTTTTGGACCATGCAGAACTTTTTATAAAGAATAACTTTTTTCCCTAAAAGTAACTTTCAAAGGGGATAGTTGAGAAGCTGCAAACAAACAGCATTCATTGCAATGCAGAAAAAATATTAAATATATTGATTGTATTTTTAATTGCGGACTTTTAAAGTTTTTATCTTAAGTTTTAAGTGGTACTATATTAAAATTTAATTATTTAACTGTTGATATGTTAACTTTGATAACCGAAATAAGAGAACAAGAAATTGTAATTAATGTCAATGTCATTTTACTAAAAATTAAGCTAAAACCTATGGATTACAATCTATTGTCTGTTATAATAATGTTCTAATTATAAGAACAAGTAGTTCGCTGAAAAAAAGATAAAATTTTAATATGGATTTTAAGCAAATATTTTCATTAAAACGTAAGTTAAAATATGGTCCAAAAGTTAATTGACAAAATATTAACGGCTGTGGTAATACAATACACGGCATATTATAACATACCCCCGAAAGCAGAATCTATTAATAATATATCATCTAAACCTATAATTTAACTAAATTACAAAAAAACATTTAATAGTAAAATATGTAAATTTAGAAAAACAAATTGAAATTGTATTAAATTATTATTAAAATATTTGATAGGATTAAAATTATTTACAATTTTGTGCCAGTTATTAAATTGAAATCACATAAATTCAATGGACAATTGACTCTTAGCTCGATTCATACCAGATGATGTTTATAATAATCATAATACTGATAAAACATTGGTGGTCAATTTTCTATGTTTTAAAATGTTCAAAAATGTTTAATAAAGAATATCTGAATATTATTTTATATTATGTTCTTAGTATTATTTGAGATATTTTTTACTCTTCGCCTTGTCATTGACAAAAATAGTTTTAATAAAATGTAAATTTAACCTATTCATGAACAAATTAAATTTGGAATTTTACAATCTTTTGAAAACAATTGAAATCCTAGCAGTCATACCAGAGAGACGGTAAAGGCATGGAAATGCACACCTGTGGCTGATTTCCTCACTGAAGACGAGATTGCGTTAATGCACTAAATCCTATTCGTTTAAAATTTATGAAGCATTTTTTGAAACGTATACAATTGTGCATTTGTCCCTGAAGATGTTAAATAGAATTATAATTCGACCGAATAACTATAAATAAGAGCCTCAAATTCAATTTAATAAACTTATAGGAAAGTAAACAAAAAATAAACTAAGCTAACAAAAATTATAAAAATATATTATATGTATGATCAATTGCTGAATGTCTAACAATTAAATAATTTTTAAAATTATTTTATATTATCTTTACTTTATTCAGTAATTAAGAAGAAATAATTATTGTTAATTATTAAATTAATTATTTATTTAACCAATATAATTACTTATTATTATTATAACAGATTAAAATATGTATGCAACTAGAAAAACAATTCATAAGAGCAGAAATGATTTCTAGGATATTATCCGGCTCCAACCCAAATATATATGCGCCGAAGAAACTCTCAGTATCAAATTACTGGCAACGTAGCATTTTTTTGTAGAGGGCGCTACCAACTAAACACTACTGAAGTTGCCACAAATATGAGTGTGTGTACCACATGCAAGATCCTGAATAGTGGCGTCTTTTACACATTTTTAAAAAAAGTTGCATAACTTGTGTAAAAGGTACTTTTCGTAAATACTATGATAATGAATAAATGTATTTTGTTGATCATAATATTCAGTGTAAATATCGTTAGTCTAACTTAACAAGAAACAGAGAAATCACGAGAGAAAATTGTGGCACAGTGTGTAAGTTGCCACAATTCCGTGCGTCCGCCACAGTTCAGGATGAGGCACACACAATTTGCCACAAGTATAGAGGAACATACACACACACACACACACACACACACACACACACACACACACACACACACACACACACACACACACACACACACACACACACACACACACACACACACACACACACACACACACACACACACACACACACACACACACACACACACACACACACACACACACACACACACACACACACACACACACACACACACACACACACACACACACACACACACACACACACACACACACACACACACACACACACACACACACACACACACACACACACACACACACACACACACACACACACACACACACACACACACACACACACACACACACACACACACACACACACACACACACACACACACACACACACACACACACACACACACACACACACACACACACACACACACACACACACACACACACACACACACACACACACACACACACACACACACACACACACACACACACACACACACACACACACACACCATTACACGTCCCTACATATTTGTGGCACCGCATGATATATCCCCATTTGTGGCGCTTTTGTTAAGATACTGTCGTTCCGCTGCGCTTCTTTCCATTATTTCTGAATATGTGGTTAATTTTACGATACCCTCCATATAACAAAAGTTATTGCAAAAAAATCAAATGTGCCACAAATATTATGAAACGTGAAAAGTTAACACATGGTGTCACAAATATGACTGGTATCAATTTATGGTGCCACTAATATTGCATGCCATGAAAATGTGTGTAAGTGTGTGAAAAGCAATGTTGCCGTGGAGATGTGACCGTCTTATAATTTGCAAAGAAAGTCCTTGTCACGCATTTTCTTGCCCGCGCAACGCTTCCAATAGATAATAAAATAAAAATGTAATACCAAATAAATAAATAAATAAATAAATAAAATATAAGTAATTAAATGAATTAAAATAAAACATAAAGATTCAGATTCAAGATTTTTAACATTAAGCACAATATTGCAATTTGTATCTTATATACCGGGTGTAACTGAATTCTGGTAGACCCCAAATATCATTTGCATGTTTATATATATAAATATATATATGTATATATATATATATATATATATATATATATATATATATATATATATATATATATATATATATATATATATATATATATATATATATATCTTTGTTCACGAAAATGTTATAATATGCGCATTATTAAATTGTATGGGCAGCATAAATGGGGTACATTTTCTATATAATACTTTATTAAATAGCTGCATATAAAATATTAAGTACATTCGACCAAGCCTTAATTTCATTAAACACGCATTTGCGTTTTTAATATGGTTATTAAACACGCCAATTCGCTCTTTGATTCACAGAACGCGATTTATGATAATAATACAGATTTTAGCTTTGATTTTAATTTTTTTTCAATTGTAATTGTAATTACAATTTGAATTTTGATTTTGATTTTGATTTTGATTTCGATTTCGATTTCGATTTCGATTTCGATTTCGATTTCGATTTCGATTTCGATTTCGATTTCGATTTCGATTTCGATTTCGATTTCGATTTCGATTTCGATTTTGATTTTGACTTTGACTTTGATTTTAATTTTGATTTTGATTTTGATTTTAATTTAAATTTTGATTTTGATTGTAATTTTAATTTTGATTTTTATTTGAAATAGAAAAGTTAAACCGGAAATGGAATTGTTATTAAAAGTCTACATATTGACATACTTTGTTCCTTAAGAACACTATTCAAATGATATTTGATGCCTATAATTTGCATTTTTACATATATCTTTATGAAATTTAGTTTAGTGTTTTAAGGGAATAAAGTGTATCGACATGTGGATTTTTTATCAAAATTCCATTTCCATTTCCAATGACCACAACTTTTCTATTTCAGACGGAACAATCTGTATATTTTTACATAATTTAATTCGTCTCTAAATTCTGAGTTTAGAGACGTATCATAAGTGACCTTTTGGTTGTTAGTCTTTTGTTTAAATTTAAATTAAATTTACACAAAAAACAAATTTAAATTAATTTTAAACAAAAAATAAACAACCGGATGGTCACTTATGATACATCTATGAACTCAGAATATAGATAGGAATTAAATTATGTAAAAATATACAGGGTGTTCTATCTGAAATAGAAAAGAAGGCCATTTCCGGTTAAACCGGAAATAGATTTTTTATTAAAATTCCGCTTGCTGACCCAATTTATTCTCTTAAAGCACCATCCTAAATTTCAAAACGATATATGTAAAGATAAAAAAGATATTCGGGGTCTACCAGAATTCAGTTACACCCGGTATATCAATTTTTTCAAAGACTAGTGAGATTTCGAAAAATACTTATTCTTTATAAAGTGTTCATTTTAGAATTCTCTACAAGTATTGATAATGAAAATAATTTGAAATTTTCGTTCCAATATTATCAAATAATAATTTCTACATGAAATTTTCATTAACAATAATTGTAGAGATTTCCAAAATGAACACTTTATAAAGATTAAGTACTTTTCGAAATCTCATCAGTAATTTTGAAGACCAATGATCAAAAAAACTGTACAACTAAATTAACTATAGCTGGGACAAATGTGTTCAAATTTTTATATAAACAACTGAATAACATAGAAACGATATGGTTCAAACCCATAGAACTTTATATCGTTTCAATAATCCTTACGTAATGAGGAATCTAAAAATGTAAAAATATATATTGTGTTCCATTAAAAAAAAGAAAAGTTTTGTGAGACTGAACGAGAATGATTTCTTATGTACTTACCCTTCGGATTTAAATAATTATAAACAGCGGAGCATGACAATACAATTTTTCCGAAATTATCTCTCCAATAACCTAAATAGGCCCCCATAAATATTTTTGGGTCCCACACGACAAGGATTTGTACGATGAAACCATAAATTTATATAATATCTATAAAAAAACGAGTATTAAACCATACCCTTTGAACTAATAATTTAACCTAATTTTATTGTACAAACATTTTAAGTTTGG
Source organism: Ocypus olens (assembly GCA_910593695.2). Classification (NCBI taxonomy): domain Eukaryota; kingdom Metazoa; phylum Arthropoda; class Insecta; order Coleoptera; family Staphylinidae; genus Ocypus; species Ocypus olens. The sequence goes on from OU343062.1 coordinate 28,642,382, forward strand.
GTTTATGATCAAAATGTGCCTTATAAACTAATTGAAAAATGGTAAAATAAATATTTTAGAATAAGCATAGCTTTAGAATATGCATGGCTTAATTAAATAACCTTGACAAAAAGTGATTTTTTATGTTTGTGCTTGACATGCTCCAAGATTTCTGTTGGGACAATAAAAATAGTCTCTTGATGTTTTAAATGTATGAAAGCTCACAACTTTTACAGCAAACTTTTGTAATAGGATTAAAATTATTGGCCTTTTTGAAACTATTGTTACATCCAGTTATTTTAGGTAGGTTGATAATACTAATTATGTTACAACCGTCTTTAGTGAGGTTTATACATTTAAAACTTTTCTGGTATAAAAAATATAACAGAATATGCGAAAATGTTTTAAAGCTATATTTTGAGTAATTGTACTTGAATTGCCTCGTCAGCTATCGGGTGAAATATAAAGGGTGATTGAAATTCGAGGGCGAGTATGGGGATATAGCTTATTATAGGAAATAGAGGGTAGGTTTAAATTCGACACTTTTGCAGAATTTTATGTTGATTAATAATGATTTTATCTACAGGGTTAGTTTTTGTTTTTTTACACTTAGCTTTCGTTTTCATTGTGGGCACAATTTATGATATATACATATTTAAATCAGATTTTTTTTGCTGATTTCAGTGATGTGACACACGGGCATATCCGTTGCAATTTTATTTCAGTATTATGATTATTACAAGTATCATCTAGTACGAATCGAGCTAAGAGTCAATTGCCCATTGAATTTATGTGATTTGAATTCAATAACTGGCACAAAACGGTAAATAATTTTAATTGTATCAAATATTTTAATTAAATACAATTTCAATTTGTTTTTCTAAATTTACATATTTTGCTAATAAATGTCTTTCGAACATTGTAATTTAGTCAAATTATAGGTTTAGATGATATATTATTAATAGATTATGCTTTTAGGGGGTATGTTATAATATGCCGTGTATTTTATTACCACGGCCGTTAAGATTTTGCAAATTAACTTTTGGACCATATTTTAACATATGAAAATATTTGCTTAAAATCCATATTAAAATTTTATCTTTTTACAGCGAACTGATTGTTCTTATAATTAGAACATTTTTATAACAGACAATAGATTGTAATTCATAGGTTTTTGCTTAATTTTTAGGAAAATGACATTGACATGAATTACATTTTCTCGTATTTCGGTTATCAAAGTTAACATATCAACAGTTAAATAATTAAATTTTAATATAGTACCACTTAAAACTTAATATGAAAACTTTAAAAGTTCACAGTAAAAAATACACTACATATCAATTCATCTTATAAGTTGTGCTTATGTTGGTATCAATATATTTAATTTTTTTTTTGCATTGTAATAAATGATGTTAGTTTGCAGCTTCTCAACCATCCCATTTGAAAATTAATTTTAGGAAAAAAGTTATTCTTTATAAAAAGTTCTGCATGGTCCAAAACCTAAAATGCAACCATCAGCTGTCAAATTTTTTTGGTCATATACGGAGTTTGTGTGAAAATATGAATTTTGTTCCAGAATAAAGTACCTTTATTTTTGACAATATCAAGAACTGTTATAAAGAAAAGTTATTTAGAATTGAAAACTGGGTTCAATCATACAGTCATGTATACCTGTTGCTAAAAATAAGATTTTGTAATTTTTCTTTTTCTCTACAGTGATACATGCACATTGATATTTCAAATGTTGAAATGACAGTGACAGGTCTGTCATTAAACATCAGATATTATTTAAACATTATAAATGAATAGTAATTCCGGTGACATTGAGTTTGGAGAAAAAATAGAAATTGTATTAATTGTGATTGAAAATTATAAAACGTATCGGGAAGCAGCTGAAATATATTATAACAAACATCCAGATAAAAATGTACACAATACTACAGTAATGAATATTTATTTCGTTAGTTAGTTAGGGTTGAAGGTCATTCCATCATCGACAATTTTGGGAACTCACTGTACCATTTGAATTAAATGAAGCTTCATCTTCAAACATGATTATTCTAACCCAAAATGGATGCTCTTCTAACTCTCCTTGGATAAGAGAACAAAAATTGAAACCACTAACATAATCTCTAGGTTTTAATGTGGTTTATATGGGTGGAATTTGTGTGCTTTCAAAATATTTGCCATCATATCTTTACCCTTTTGCGCAGCTAATATTTAATATATTCTATTGTAGATAACGTTACATTTAAAGTCCTCACTTTAAAGTCCTCAGTTATCGACGTTTGTTATTTAATTTATTTTTAACATATCCATATGTTTTAATTATTTTCATTTCAAAATATTAATTATTGTATGTACATTTGTGTCTGGATGTTTCTTATTAAATATTTCAGCTGCTTCCCGATACGTTTTATAATTTTAACTCACAATTAACACAATTTATATTTTTTTTACTTCGCAAATTTAGCATATCTTACTATGTTTATAATATTAGGCAAATTATTCTAAAATTTATGAATTCAAATTAAATTTTAAAATGAAAAAAAAAAGATTTGTCATTATGTTGTTCTGTCTAACTTTTCTCTATTACACACACAATTTACGGCACAAAAGGATTATCAAATACAGGTTTAATACCGTAAATTATGCATTATTCATTATTCGAAGAAAAATCAGTTTACTTTTGAAAATCAAAACCAATACATTTTTTATTAAATATTATATTGGTATTCATTATTTATTTCCGGCGATTTAGCTGAAAAAATATCTCAGATTTATAGCTCAGGCAAATATAAGTTTATAAAATCATCGAACGTTACTTGAAATAGTATAATTTAGGCTATTATTTAACCACCAATTTTTAATTTAGTAAATGTTATATACAATTTAAAATTGTTCGAAAAACTCTAAACTAGTAAAGTCATGAGTAAACAAACGGTAGAAAAAACCACTTACGATTCCGCCATATTAGTAACGTCAAGCCCTGATTTACAAAATTTTTGCTTTGAAAAACTTATTTTAGGATACACTCGTCATTTGAAAGTTTCGGTTCTCATTTAAAAAATAATTATGTCCGAAACTGACACACTTATTTGTCGAAACTATGTAGTCAGAAAAAAGTCGATAGAGTCATTCGAAATAAGGATTTGAATGTAGATGTAAGTCATATTTTTTTTAGATTTACAATATCTCCTTACTTTAGTAAGTTTTGAATTTATAAACGTCACATAAATGGACATTTCGGGTATTTCACACGTTCAAATATTCGCAAATTATGTATCTAATGTTCATTTCATGGTTTATTTTATCCATTCGCTGTTTTGGGCAGCAAAAAATAATGAATTCCTTAATAGCATAAAAATTAAAAGATAATAGTTTGATTTTTACCAACATTATTTTTTGTAGTAAGTTATTATTATTGATTGGTATTTATTTCTATATTAAAATCTATAAGAAATGTATGAATAAAGTTTTATTGAGAAAATGGACGTAATAAAAAAATCGAAGATTTATTTCTCTAGCGTGCATTACAATAGCCATTGAAATTCAGTTTGAAAGAGCAAGAAATTTACAGAAAGTTATTAATTTAAATAGCAATAATAAAAGTCTATTTTTAAATATGTATAGAAGTAGGAGCCAGGCCTCAAATATTTATCTTTCGCAGATGTTAGCATTCGTCACCCCCAAGTGTTCTACCTGTTTTGGACCGCCCTTTAAATTTTAAAAGGAATTCGTCGAATGAATGCGTCACATCCCAATATCCGGTCCAAACTAACACACAATAGCAATTAACACATAACAACATTTACACATTTACAGTAAAATGAGAATGGATCAAATAAACCAAGAAATTAATATTAGACACATAATTGGAGCTTATTTGACAGTGCAGCATATACAAAATATCCATTTATGTGAGTTTTATGAACGTAATTTAATTAAAAAATCACTGAACTAATTGTAAGGAAGGAATGTAAATCTGGTATGAGAAAATGTTATTTTCATCAATTAAATGTGGTTGCAAATACAATAACATTTTCAAAAAAAAATCGACTAAATAAGCGGTCAGGGTTTTGCGTAATGACTTTACTTTTATTTTATTTACCGAATCCGAAAATGATTTGTATACAAGTTCTTTGGAATTTAATAATGCGTTTAGTGATGATGTTGGATATTCGTTGGAACTTATCGTTTTGTTGCTAGGACAACGCACTGTTGCTTTTATTTTCAAAACGAAATTACTTAAAAAATTTCTAATAATGCAACTTAAAAAAAATTACTAGAGAAAAATCTCCATAAAGAATAAAAAAGTGTATTGTTATAGCAACAAAATAATCAACTTTAGTTTGATGCAATACTGAATTTGGTAAATAATTTAAAAAAAAATGTTATTATGCGACAAATTTTAGACACGCAGCGCTTATTTTAGTCAAATTAACTTGAAAAATGCCTTAGGCGAGGGTATAATAGTATACTCTGTAACAAGGTTAAAATGGAAATTCGATGCGAGTGGACTAGCATCAGAATTTCCATTCTTACCTAGTAGTAGACTATACTTTCTCCTCGACCAGATAAAATAGACTAATACAATAATTATTGTATTAGTATATTAATTATAATTAACACAAAGAACTTACGTTTTATTATCACGTTTGTGGTTATGTTTATAGTATTTTGACAATTGTGATATCCAAGGCTAATTGTTTTATTCGAAACGGTGTGAGAATATTCATTCCATTAGTTATTATGGAATGAATTACATGCAAAACGCATAAGTGCATTTTATTTTGATCCATAACAAGAGTGAGAATGTGTACGTTCTATGATCAAAATTGATTTCAGAATGCTTAAATTCTACAGTGGTCGTGGAGAAAAAATAGTATTGTATTGTAGTTAAAAATGCTGTATCTAAAAAGTAAACAACAAGGTAGGTTGTTATTTGAAAATAACAATATTTTTGCCATTCAAATGAAAAAATGAAATGAAATATGTCTCTCCTATAAACTTTATAAATTTACTAAAAATTAATTATAATTATTAATCCATAGAAACCTGCAAACACCCCATCCGCAAGTTGTGGGATAAATCCATGAGAATAAAGTATAAGTTCTTGAAAATCTGTAATAATTTAAGTGAAAAAATGTAATAATAATTACCATCGATTTGAAAATTTACTCAAAATTCATTCCGGATTGTATTTTAAGAAAATTATTAACAATCTATTTATAGATTTTCAATTGATGACAAGCGCGGTAACTCGTGTGAAATCCCAAATATTTTAATTTTATTTTTTCACTCTTGAGTAACAAGTTACAATACACGTTTTTTGTTATGCTATTGCCTTTTTTTGCCATCTGTATGGGAAGCAGGAGTTTGCATAAACATATAAATACAATGTAAATCACCAATGTACATTGCTGAATTTTCTATTCGATACAGAAACCAAATTAGAATGAGTTACATTTTAATTGTTGTCAGAATAAAGACAGCACTCTCATACTATTCAAAGCAATTATGGTGAAAAATCTAATCGCTCATATTTTCTTTGGTTTTTATCAACTTTTCCTAATATTTTGCAAACAAACATGTAAGTATATGAACCAACCTAAATATTCCAGCGTTCATGAACATATATTTAGGGAGATGCATTTCAAACGAACTTCTTACTTATTGTTAGACAAATTTTGTGTTAAAAATCATATAGATAAAATTAAAAATTCAAAGAAAGTGGGAAAATTTTGTTAATTGAATACGAAATAAATTATATTACATGCACTTTTTATATACATATAAAGATTGTAATAATATTTGTATCATTTTATCATCCCGAACCCGTTTAAACTTTAAAACAGAATCCAATAAATTAATATAAATAAATGCTATTTAATTTGGTGAATTTGCATAATTTATGCATAATTTTAACTGTAATTCAAGTAAAGTGGGAACAAAAAAATCAATTTAAGTTGGGTATTAATTGTCAAGAACAATAATAATTTAGACAATTACAAGAAATTCCGTGCATTTTTAACATTTAATTGTACATTTTATTTCTCTGTTTGCAATTTTATGTTTCATAAATAATTCAATTTTTATTTATTTATTAATAATTACTGTTATTAATTTAATTAATTTCTCTACTCACAATTTCTTATTTCATTAATATTTTAATATTTCAATATTTATTTATTAATAATTTATGTTATTTATTTAATTGAAATATTTATGAATGGACACTGCAAGTCCTAACGCCAACTGTAAATCTATTTCCAACCCGAGAATTGAGCAAACAATGCGATCCCCTCGGTAGGTATGTGGGATAGGTCGGCAACGCAGCATATTTTGTTCCAGGTGGCGCTACCAACAAGGGTTGTCACAATTTGGTGTGTAGCACACATGATCGGTACCCATGATGTGGCGTCATACACACAATTATTTTTAAGGTATCATAACTTTCGTGAGAATGATTTTAGAGAATTTTCGTATAGATAACTGAAATAATCTGATCTTCTTTAACATTGGTACTAAATGTCGTAAGTGTGACATATGAAGCAATGGAGAAATAGCCGAATGTACTTGTGGCACGGAGGGTAAGGTGCCACAAGAACGCGCCTCCGCCACAATTCAGGATGTAGCACACACAAAGTGCCACAAATATGTGGGGACATACACACACACACACACACACACACACACACACAGAGACACACACACACACACACACACACACACAGAGACACAATATTTTTTTTTCCAGAAATTGTTGAAATGGCATCTAGGGACCCCAAAACGGATATTTCCGTAAAAAAAATTTTTGAAAAAAAAATCACGATCACAATACTTTCTCGTACTTCGTAACGGAGAAAGTAAAAAAATTGATGTTCTTAATGTCCTACATGGTATGTTGATGTCGAGAAGATTCATCAAATTAATTGAGTTCACCAAGGACTTGCTCATTTTGCCCAATGGACCGGGCGCGTGGCGACCATAGTAATTTGGCCAGAGCGGCGGGATCAAGGGGTACAATTTGCGGGTTGTTTACTACCGACGATTAGGGATTCTATTCTTTTTTGTGTGCCGGCGATGAGTTTAGCAGCAATCTTATCGCAGGCGGCTATTAGTAAATCAGTCCCGGGGGATGCGGATCCGGCAATAAATCCGATAGAGAACGCTCAGGGCGGCCGGCCCCCGTGCATACCCGCCGCCAGAGGGCGCGGGAGGTCGGGGGAGGGCGACCTCTATTAGCTGACCGCCGAAGCTGCCCGGCGTACCCTCCATACCCTCGATGCGGAGTGAAAAAGTATGCGAAGCGAGGGGGCGGGGACGGATCCAATGGCCGTGCCGGACGGAAATGGCCATGGCTCTCTCTTCGGGCAGTGACAGCTTCCGCCTGCCCAACCTAAGTAATGCTATCATTTGAACACTATATGTAATTTATATCCCTCTATTCCTGCAGATATATAAACTGCCCGTAATCTATTTCCCCCTCTTCATTACCGCATCCACTTTTTCCACGTAAATAGGGGAAAATAACTCGCGCCGAGTACTCGCCCATCCGGTTTCTTTCCTTTCTTGGGAAATTAATACCGTAACTTTCTTAACTGCTCGTCGGATTCCTTTGATTCGTTGTTTTCATCATTACTCGCCTACTTCTACAATCTTTCCAATAATTAGCACCATAATATTAAACGTTCGTTCATCTAATTCGTTTAGCAATAATCACAAAAGAACTTTGGAACTGCACATGTTGCAAATATTTAAGAACATGGGAATGGGAGCTATAGAACTTTTGCGCATACTGTACAATATGGTCGCTATAGCTTAAACCTTCTTCTACAATCATATTGCTATAGCTTAAACCAAATCACTTCCAACTCCAATCAAAGGTAGAAAATATTCATCACTGGTGATGCTCACGGCAGCCAACGCATCAAAGATTATTAATTATTGACTTACTTCCACAAAGACAATACCAATCAGAGTTTAATACAATGTAAGGGCCGAAAGACCTTGGGTCGATAGCCCAGACAGTCTGGTTTATTTGATAAATATCTAAAAATAATGTAATCATGTCAAAAGGCTGTTAATATGTAAACGGTAAGTGATAATAAAACAGAAGTACATTTAACTACTTTTCAAGAAATCGACGTAGGGAGACTGCTGAATCTCATTAGTACGTCGACATATTATTAATTGTTCAGATGATCCACACTTTACCTTCAGGGTCATAATAGAGGACTTGGCTCTACTATCATTATTATTATTATAAACCTCAGATGGGATTCACTAACTCAGCTCACAAAAAAAAACTAGACAATTGTATAATTTGTCATATACTTGTTTCTCATTGATCACTTGGTGAAACATTATGTTAATTTTTAAATTGTATAATTATAGGATTCTGCCAAGAAAACACTGGCATTAAAAAAAACCTTTACTTTAACGATTTAGTTTTGCTCATTTTAATAGGGGAGTTTATCTCTTTACTCAATCGAAGTAAAGTAAACTGGATACGCGGACGTCTACTAAAAATTCAATAATCCGATTCGTAGGATAACGTTTCACAGCAGCATCCTTTGTTCTCCGTGTGAAATGTAACAAATTCTGGATACATTGGAAGGTTTGGCCGTGTAAAATAATCGGGCCGGATGCCGGAGTGCAGTATTTTATTGCGTGGCAGTTACCACACCATTTAACTAACTCGCCCCGCCAATAGAGGTCTTACGATTTTAAGCTGCCGGATACTCGTGCCGCCGCACAGCTATATACAAGGGAAGTTCAGAAGATAAACAATAAATAAACAATTAGAAGGAACTATAAATTATGATATTATTATGATAATTACTTATTTATTATGCAAATGTCATTTTAAATTGTTTTGTTGTATCCAATCTTATTGCAAATTTTAATTGTATCTTTGACGTATGTAAAACTTCGGTTGACACATTAAATAAATGAATTGAATTGCATTGAAATGATCTACACTTTTTGCGAATGTTGAATTTGGTTCTCGTTTAACACGTGATGAAAGATTTTTAATATTTACGATTTTAAATGATTTCATTTGCAGATGCAAATATTTCGAACTAAATCGTATGAATTGTATTAAAAGCAGGAGCGGCTCGTTATATAGAGTCAAGGAGCCGTGGCACTACCTGCAGTTTCAAGCGCAGCAATATTTTTTTATTAATTCATAAAACACTTTTTCGCCAATTAAAGAACGCCTGCATAACTTTTTTTGTTTTCCGTATGTATTGTTTTGATGTCTGTGACAAAATGTAAACGCACGATAAATCAAAAGTACACATAAATCATATTTTCAGCTTGTTTGAAATTATGAACCTTTACTTTACAACTCAAAATAACCTTGGACCATGAAGATCAAGCGTTCCTTCTTTCTTCAAAAAAGGGAGCGGGGGCCTCCCCATATTGTAGTCATCCTAACCAAATGAATTGTTTTATTTGAATTATTCAAAATGGATCTACTAAATCTAAAATTGTCGAAACTGTCGGCGCAAAAGGTGAAACAATAAGGTGATCCCAACAAAGTTAATGGTTTTATTTGAATTCTTTTTCAAATTAGTTTCACATTTTTGAACAATTAAAGAGAAAATAAAAAAAATGTTTTGTTATTAAAAAAAAATGTAGTGATTTTTGAGACTAATTTAAACCATTTTCTTACTAGAATATTCTGCATTTTTTTATTGTTAAGCCTGTATTTTCGATTTTTTTTGTCTAAATTTTTGATCATTTGGCCTAAATATTCTTTATTTTAACCTAAATTTTCGATTTCATTGTTTAAATTTTCTACTATTTGGTCTGCATTTTGTAGTCATTCTTTCACAGTTGAAATTTGAATCTCATTTCCTTTTTCCTTTATTTTAGGGTCCTTACACTTTGATTACATTATATTGTGTAAACTGGTATAATTTTGTTTATATTATTTTTAGAGTATTTCTTATTTTTATGTATTTCTTGTAAAAAGTTGAATACGTCAATAAATGTATTATTATTATTATTATTATTTTCCCGACGAATTTTTAAATTTTAAATTTTTGACCTCTATTTTCGATATTTTTGGTCACAATATTTTATCTTTTGTCTTTAATATCTTTCATTTTGGCCTAAATTTATTTTATTTACTGATGTGTAGAACGACATAAATATATGTATTACAGCTGTCAGGGTCATACAAAATAAAAAGTTAACATTACAATGTATAATAAAAATATCTAAAAATATCTAAAGCTAAATAGAAATGAGTTACAGACGATAAAATTGTCAAGTTGGCATAAGATATATAAATATAACAGCGATCTAGTTGATAAAATCCTTAACAGAATAATAGGTCTTATCAAGAAGGTACGCTTTCAATTTTCTCTTAAATTTTCTCTTTACTATTTAATTGTTTAAATTTTCGACCTTTTGACCCGAATTTTTATGTTGTAGATACTGACCTAAATTTTCTATTCTTTTGGGTCTAAATTTTTGATCTTTTGACCTAAATATTCTTTATTTTGATATAAATTTTCGATTTAATTGTTAAAATTTTCGATTTTTTCGGTCCGTATTTTTGATTTTTCAGGACGATTTTTTAGATTTTTGACCGTATATATTCGAATTTTTGATTATTTGGCCCAAACATCATTTATTTTGACCTAAATTTTCGATTTAATTGGTAAAATTTTCGACTGTTTGGTCCGCATTTTTTAAATTTTTGACCTGTATTTTCGATATTTTGGTCAAAATATTTTATCTTTGTATTTTCGATGTTTTTTAAATATTCTAAATATTCTTTATTTTGACCTAAATTTTCGATTTAATCGTTCAAATTTTTCATTCTTTGGTCCGCATTTTTTATTTTTCAGGCCGAAATTTTAATTCTAATTCCAAATTTTTGATTTGATTTTGATTAAAATATCTGTAACCTGAATTATTGATTTATATGCGAGTTTTTTTATTTTTTGCTGTATTTTTGAGTTTTGTTTGTTGAAATTTTCGATTTTATAAGCTGCATTTATTATCTTTAGAACCGAATTTTCTATGCAATGTCTAAATTTTCGACTTTCTGGCCAACATTACAAATTTTTATTATTATTCTTATAATCTTTTGACCTAAATTTTTCTTAATTTTTTATTTAATTTCAGTTATTTAATCCTACTTAACTTTTCGATTTTATTGTCAAAATTTTCGATTTTTGGCCAACATTGTGGATTTTTATTTTCTTTTATCTTTTGCTCTAAAATTTTCTTTATTTGTCTGTTAAAATTTTTCTTTCCTTGGTCATTTATATTTTTATGTCTAAATTTTGTATCGGATATTTCAGATTTTTAGTCTATTTCGTTATCCAATATTTTAGATTTTTTGACTTATTGACTTCATTTCGTGTTTTATTTTATTTTTTGGCTATTATTTTCGAATTTCTGATCAGAAAACTATTTTTGGCAAATTATTTTGCTTCTACTTAAGTTTTTAATTTTTTGTCTGTGTTTTTTTTTATTTTTAGATCAGGATTCTTGATTCTTTTGCCCATATTTTAGATTTCAGTATTTTCGATTTTTCTGTTCCAATTCTTTTTATTTTTCTTTATTTTGACCAAAATATTCGATTGGTTTGTAGAAATTTTCGATTTTTTTTGTCTGCAATTTTTATCTTTACGCCCGTTTTTGATGTTTTGTGTAAATTTTCACCTTTTTGGGCCCTACTTTTTGTCCTATATTTTGTATTTTCGACTGTTATGGTTTCAATTTTAGGTCTTTCGGTCGAAATTTTCTTTATTTCGACTTAAATTTTCGATTCGTTTGTTCAAAATTTTGATTTTTTGGTCCACCACTTTGATTTTTGGGTACGAATTTTAGATTTTTGGTCTTCATTTTTAATTTTTTGTTTCATATTTTAGACTTTCTTAATTTTATTCTGCGAATTCTTATTTTATTTTTATTTTTGCTATTATTTTCGAATTTCTCGTTAGAACTTATTTTAAGCTAAATTTCAATTTTTTGGTCTGCATTTTTATTTTTAAACGAGGATTTTTGATGTTTTGGCCGACATTTTAGATTTTAGGCTGTTTTGTTCCAAATTTTTGTTTTCGGCTAAAATATTCGATTGGTCTGGGAAGATAAATGATTCTTAGTGTCTTCAAAAGGGGGGGGGGGGTGTATTGTATAAGTGGCTCTACCATCAACATGTTCCACGAGCCGCCACTGATTAAAAGTGTAACATGCTTTCGACAGGGATCGAACCTGCAACCACCAGATTGCCAGTCTCCTCAGAAAGAAATAACTCTCAGGGAAAATCGATTAGGAAATATAGCAAAAATTCTAAATCATAATAAAAATGAATACTAATTCGGTGTTAATATTAACCCTTTCGGCCCTGGCGGTGGCAATTGCCACCGCAACATTTACATGTTTCTACTTACTATGACAATCCATAATTTTGCTGTTTATCACTAGATGTCACTTCAACAATTCCTATACTAATTAATCAAATCAGTTCAAATTTGGTATTTATAGTCTTAAGAAGCTCCCTATCAATAATAATTAACAAAAAAAAATTTAAAAATCCAGGACTGAAATGGTTAATAGATATTAATTTCATTATTGGTGGATTTTATTTTTAGATTTCAAAAGTAAATAGTTTTAACAGACAATAATTATAGGAAGGAAAATCATTTAGAACAATTAGGACGACGAAGACCGCTGAAAAAAGAAATTAATCACAGCCTCTGAATTGAAATGCGCATGTCTCTGATTAAATATTGGTAGTTGTCATTAGTGATGAGTAGAGACCGGAAAAACACAACAATTTCAGCAAAAATAGTGCTTTCAAATCATGAAAAAATACAAAAAATTAGCAAAACAAAATATATAAAAAAAAAACAAAAAAGTACATATTCAAATTCCTGAAAAATAAAGTAAAAACAAAAATAGACGGAAAAACCTTGTAATAATTTTTATTCACATTAATTAATAATTATTGTAAAAATGGTTTGCTACAAAATATTTTTCTAAATGTTCTAGTAAAGTAAAATTAGTTGCGCGGAAAAATATTTTTAAATTTATAAAATCTTACAATAAAATTTACAGCCCTATAGTATTATACACTTTTTAAGAAAATCTAAATTTATGCACTTCTGAGCAGAAATGTGATCAAAATATGCGTATCTTTTTAATTTGAAGTTATTATCTTATGATCCGACCTCGTAGACCAAGCGCGGAATTTTTTAGCAATAACTCGAAAACGGGAGCGGATGCGACGTTATCGTCCGCATAAAACAAGAATATTCCGTAACGCATTTTGACACTGTGCTCGAAATAAAGCGTTATATTTCATAATCATTTGGTATTCATGAGGATCCCGTTTTAGTTTCTGGTTCAGTGTTACTTTTTCCCCGTTTAATGTTAGCCCGTAATACGACTAATGGGCGCAGTCGGGAATTGTTATTACCCCTAACGTATTTTTCCCACTAAACGACAAGCTAAAAGGAAACTTTAAATAGTTTCTAAAAAACGTGACAATTCAATTAATTTTCAAAAGGTTCAAATATGTGAGGCTGACATAGAAAAAAAAACGAGACAATTTTTCCATCTTTCATAATTTTGACGTTTGAAACGTCAGTTTCATCCGAGTCTGTAAAACGCTCGATGTACATTTAAAATATGATTTAAATAAAAAATAAACCATGAAATCGTAAATATAATTGACACCATCAAGCCCCGTAAATATGAAAAATATCACAAAAACATTTGAACAGATATTGAAGACAACAAAGAAATAAACATCTTTTGCTTGAAAATATTTTTTTATAAAATCATTTTTATTCGAGAAAAAAATTTAATTTTTTTTTTTAATTTTTGATTTATAATTATAAAACGACAATAGTTACAGAAAATTTATGTTAATAATAATTGTAGAGAATGCTAAAATGAACAACTAATAAGGAATAAGTTTTTTTCGAGATCCCTTTAGTTTTTGAGTAAACTGAGTTTTTGAATTTGAAGTATAATTTTTCCATCTTTCATAATTTTGACGTTTTAAACATCAGTTTCATATGAGTTTACATAACGCTCGATGTACATTTAAAATATGATTTCAATTAAAAATGAACCATGAAAACGTAAATATTAATGGCTAATACCATCAAATCGGAGAAAGTAACATGATGGCCACATCACCATTTTTTTTATTATTTAACATTATTAACAAAGCTCGTTAGAACATTTGTGGAGAAAAATATCGATCTAGTTTAGGATCAACAATGACTTCTAGTTATTTGAAAATTGACCATATTTCATAATAGTGCTAAGGCAAAAAATTATTTAAATGAAAATGAAAAATATGTCCTTTTTTTACTATTTAATGTTATCAATAAAGATAATAGAAAGTTTGTGGCCAAAAATATCAATTCTAAACTACGCCAAACAATGAGTTTTGATTTTTTTTTAATTGATAATGTTTCTGTAGATGAAAAATTCAGGTAAATCATAAGTTAGAAACCAAGTATTATTAATATAGCATCACTGCTGTTTGATTTTTTATCCATTTTCAGTAAATTAGTAGTTTTCTTAAAAACTTAGTAAATGCAAATATGGTGGATGCGCCGGATTTATGTATAAAACTCCAATAAAATAAATAAATGGAACCATTTTAATCCATGAATCTGTAACTCACCTAATCATCGACTTAAAAAAAAAATATACTCTACCAATTCGTTAAATCCTATTTCACTATTTCATTTCCAAAGAAGGCCGAATATCATAAGCGCGAATATTCATTACTGCAATACGAACAAGGAAACGGAAATGGGTATTTAAACGTCATCGAGCGGAAAATAATGGGGTAGTTAAAAGTTCGAGAAGCGGCGCTAAGAATCTCATAAATTAATATTAAGGCGCGCAAGTAAGGAAGAAAATTAGGAAGGCTAAAACAAAGACGCGAGTCTTAAGGAATTGCTGTGTTTGCAAAGTCCTCTATTCGCATAAATTACCATTACCGGCAATCATATTCCCATTAGCAAATGTGTACCGGAAGTAGTAGGAATTGTGATGAGAAATAACGACCGAAATACGTAAATGGTACGTGAAATATCATCTGAACGCGTATATAAATTTAAAAGTTTTGTAATAAATATTTCATCTGGAGGATTCATTAAGAGATGTTAATTAAGTAAATGTGTAAATATACATATACTTTTAAGGTTGAAAGACCTCTGGTTGATAGCCAGTTAATACCTGAAATGACAGAATTTTTTAATATGTCTTAAAATGTATAAAATACTAATAAATAAAATAAATAGTGGTAAAAAAACGCCGAAAGTTGTTTAATTCGAAGTTACCTGACAATGGATTACCACATAGTAACGGTCGCAACCATCATCTTCATATAAAATACTGTTAATAAAGATATTTGTATATTCTTTTAATCTGCGGTTTTGGTGGAACACCCTGTATATATTAGTAGAGGCTTCTGCCAATAAATAAAACCTATTCACTTCATTGAGTGTATTATTGAAGGATGTTATCAACAGTTTACACACAAAAGAGCATCAAATTAAATAACCACCCATCGTTCTCTCGTACGATCTCATAAAAATTCCCCGCTTTGTGGAGATCCCCTTTCAAGAGCTGACGGGGATGAATAAAAAAAAAAGCGGACCGCAGTATCGCGCCCGCCCCGCCGCCGACTCGAATTTTCAATCGGAATGAATTATGGCATAAATGGCGGCCACTTAAACCGGACGAAGTTAATGTATCGGTTTCCATTCGGGGGTGGGGGGTGAGGGGGATAAAAACAAGACGATGACACAATAAAACAGAAAGTCGAAAATCGATCTGGTCCAGAAAAACCGGAACGGCTTTGCGGGGCCTAAGTGGTACCGGAAAGGGGGCGAATGCGCCCCCGATGTGTTAACAGTGGCTAAATTGCTTCCACACATATAATGGATTTTTTCTTGCCGCCGCGGACGAGGGGCAGGGATGGGGAAATGAAGAGAGGAAATGAGATCACTGGAGGATACGGTCTGGGATTAATCTCGGCACGAGAAGTTTTAATGTTTTCAAAAACTCTTTTAACGCAAAACAATTACGTTAAGGATAATTCACACGGAAAAACTTTCTTACATGAACATAATATGCACCAATTGTTAAAATGTTCGTTACTTTATTCAATCGTTTAAAGCAGAGTACAGTAAACATTTTTTTTTCGCAATTTTGAAAATATCTAAATGTAGGACTAAAATCACAAAAGGTGTATTTCCCAAGCGAATAATTCTTGTTGTTTATAAAAATAGTAACCATAGCTAACAACTACTGTCGAGAAAATCTGGGATTTACACCTGCAACTACACAGAGAAAAACATTTTTAAGGATGAGGTCATTTTCGAAAAAATGGTGCTGTGGCCATCATGTTACTTTCTCCGACAAGATAATATCATTTATATTTACGCTTTCATTGTTTATTTTCAATTGAAATCATATTTTAAGTGTACATCGACCGTTGTGTAAACTCGGATGAAACTGACGTTTAAAACGTCAAAATTATGAAACGGAAAAATTATACTTCAAATTCAAAAACTCAGTTTACTCAAAAACTAACGAGATTTCGGAAAAAACTTATTCTTTATAAGTTGTTCATTTTATCATTCTCTACAATTATTATTGACATAAATTTGCTGTAACTATTATCGCTTCATAATTATAAACCAAAAATTTTTTTCTCGAATAGCAATAATTTTATGAAAAATATTTTCAAGCAAAAGATGTGCATTTCTTTGCTGTCTTCAATGTTTGTTTAAATGTTTTTGTGATATTTTTCATATTTAAGAAAATATTGGCAAAAAACAAAAAACAGTTAAGGTAAACACCCACTTCCGGTGTACGAAATTTTACCAAAAGCTTTTCAGTTCTTCAGATTATCAAATAAGACGAATGTTCAAAGTTTCATATCAATTGCTCTATTAGTTTTTGAAATACAGCGCACACAGACAGACACACACACATACACAGAGACACACACACAGAGACACACACACAGACACACACACACAGACACACACACACACACACACACACACACACACACACACACACACACAAAACATTTCCAGTAATTGTTGAAATGGCATCTAGGGACCCCAAAACTGATATTTCCGTAAACAAAATTTTTTGAAAAAAAAATCACGATCACAATACTTTCTCGTACTTCGTAACGGAGGAAGTAAAAAATGGTGATGTGGCCATCATGTTACTTTCTCCGATTTGACGATTAGACCAAACCCTTGAAAATACTGGCAAAACATTAAAAAATCGCTGCTTCAGGTTAAAAATCTAAAATATTCGCCAATCAAAAATTCGCTGATAGAAATCAATAATTAAACAATAAAACTAAAACATAGGCCCAAAAATATCCAAATATCGAAAACTATGGCCTAAACATAAAAGAAACGCAAACTAAAACATCGAAAATTTCAACAAACACATCGAAAATGTTGTTCAAAATAAAGATTATTTAGGCAAAAAAATTAAAAATTTCGAATAAATTGAGGCGAAAACCAGGTAAAGATCTAAAATATGGACCAAAAAATGCAGACCAAAATATTGTAAATTCAAGTAAAAAAACATATTTAGCTGGCCCCTAAAATAATTGTTTGGCTCAAAATAAGTTTCCGACAAAAAACTCGAAAATAATGCAAAAAAATAAAATAAAAAACATTAATTCAGGTTAAAAATCCAAAGTAAAGGGCCAAAATCAAAAACCGACCAAATAACTCGAAAATACCGGCAAAAAAATCGCCCATAAAAATCAATAATTCAGATTAGAAAATTTAAAACACAAAAAAGCTAAAACTTAAACCAACAATTAGGACCTAAATATCAAAAATACATACCAAAAAATCGAAACTTTTAACACTCAACCTAAATTTTCACGCCAAAATAAAGAATATTTAGGTAAAAATCAAAAATTTGGAATAGAAAACGAAGTTACAGGCCAGAGATCCAAAAATCCAGATAAAAATTCAAGTAAAGGAAAAATAGTTTGCCGTTTTCACCTTCAAAATGACCCTGTGGCTCAGAGTAAGTTTCTGAACAGAAAATTGAAAATAAAAAAATAAAATATGGGCCAAGAAAACAAAAAATTAGACCAAATATTGAAAATTTGGGACAAAAAATTTAAAAAACCAGGCCAAAATAAAGAATATTTAGGCCAAAAATCAAAACTTTGAAAAAAAAAGAAATTACAGGGCAGAGATCTAAAAATGCAGATAAAAAAATTCAAGCAAAGAAAAAATAGTTTGCCGTTTTCACCCTCAAAATAACCCTGTAGCTCAAAGTAAGTTTTCGAACAGAAACTAAAATTAAAAATTGAAAAATTTATAATATAGAACAAAAAAAAAACAAAATTTAGACCAAATACCGAAAATTTGGGGCTAAAAATAAAAAATACAGATTAAAAAATCGAAAATCTTAATAAACAAATAGAAAATTTCAGCCAAATAAAGAAATCTTAGGACAGAAGATCAAAAATTTGGACCAAAAAATCGAAAATACAGGTCAAAATTTTACAATTGTGGCCAAAATATCGAAAACACGGGCCTAAAAATAAAAAAATTGAAAATCTTAGTAAACAAATCAAAAATTTTGGCCAAATAAAGAAATCTTAGGACATCAAAAATCCAAAATACAAATCAAAATTCAACAATTGTGGCAAAAAATCGAAAATTAAGACGAAAAATCGAAAGCACGAGCTTAAAAATCAAAATACTGATCAAAAAAGTCGAAAATTTCAACAGATCATTTTAAAATTGGGACCAACATAAAGAATATTTATGAAAAAAAATCAAAAATTTAAAGGAAAAATATCGAAGAAACAGGCAAAAAATATAAAATACGAGCACAAAAATTCTGGTCTCGAAATAATTTGCCCCAAAAATAACACAAGCTTAAATTAAGATACGATCCGAAACTCTAAAATAATGGCAAAAAAAAATTAAAAATGGTGTTACTTTTTCCGATTTGATGGTATTGTACTTTATGTTTATTTTCAATTGAAATCACATTTTAAATGTGCATCGAACGTTTCGTAGATTCGGATGAAACTGACGTTTAAAACGTCAAAATTATGAAAGATGAAAATGACAAATTATACTTTAAATTTTAATAGTCAATTTACTCAAAAACAAAAGAGATTTCGAAAAATACTTATTCCATATAAGTTGTTCATTTTGGCATTCTCTACAATTATTATTAAAATACATTTGCTGTAAGTATTATCGTTTCATAATTATAAACCAAAAATTACAAAAAAAAAAATTACTATTATTTTTCGAAAACCATACGTTTCACGAAAAATATTTTCAAGCAAAAGATGTTCATTTCTTTGCTTTCTTCAAGATTTGTTTGAGTGCTTTTATAGTACTTTTCATATTTAAAAAATTATCGGAGAAAAACAAAAAACGGTTAAGGTAAACACCTACTTCCGGTGTACGAAATTTTACCAAAAACTTTTCAGTTCTTCGGATTATAAAATAAGGTTTATGTTCAAAGTTTCATATCACTTGCTCTATTAGTTTTTGAGATACAGCGCACACAGACAGACACACATACACACAGACACACATTTTTTTCCAGAAATTGTTGAATTGGCATCTAGGGACCCCAAAACGGATATTTCCGTAAAAAAAAAATTTAAAAAAAAAAATCACGATCACAATAGTTTCTCGTATTTCGTAACGGAGAAAGTAAAAATTAAGGTAGGGCAAGAACGATACATTTTGTTAATTTTGCGAGTTAAAAAAATCATATATTCAGGCTATATTTCATATTTATTTGAAATATAATTTTACCATTTCGCCTATGCGAATTTTATGTTAGATAGATCCGCACAAAAGATTCCTTCAGCACAAAACAATTACATTGGGGCTGAACTGCTTCTCATGACATTCAAGCGGAAATTAACGTAAAATCCCCCGCATGTAATTTAATCCGCCATTTCCGAGCGTTTCTTCTAAACAGCGCGGGCGAAACTTGTGTTATTCGTTCCCGGCATAAATCAGAGCCGAAGAATCGATACGTCATCACACCGTGATAAATTACATTTAGGAAATGCTGCCCCCGTTTCTGCGTGTGTATTTCTATACACTATTAATATATCGACGTCATAAAAATGTGATCCGAACGGGCCCCCGTAATGGCCCGCATTATAATATCAAAAGAATTTCATATCGTCTTAATTAGCCCGGCTTAATGGAGAAGACTATGGTGGCCTGTCATAACTGATTAATGGTGGACGAGCGGGGAAAAAATACTCACGGTCGATGATGATGAAGTCTTCACGGATCTCGGCTTCAGTCTCTGGAGGTGGTTGGGCAGGGTCGCGGCGGGGGCTGGTTTGACGGTGGAGGAATTCGCGTTTTTCGACGACTCCACCCGTCGCATCTTTTCAATTTCGATTTCGCGTGCGATTAGTTGCCGATTGGAATACGACAGGTTCCGCTTGGATTTCGATGTTGGAAACTTAACTACGTCTTCAATGTTTGGATCTGAAATCAAATTTTAAACTGTAGATGTATTTAGACATTTTTCTTTGGTACTATGAAACTAGAATATGAAGTCTATGGTAACTATCAATGCACGTAGATTTTTTCTTTGTACTTTGAAACCAGAAGATACAGTCTATGACAACTATAGATGGATTTTGACAACTATAGATGGATTGACACATTTTTCTTTGGTAGTGTGAAACCAGAAGATGTAATCTATGACAACTATCGATGTATTTGGACATTTGTCTTTAGTACTGTGAAATCATACTGTGTGTATCAAGTGTTTATAATGTTCTAATACCTATTGAGAATACGTAGCTTCCTTCCTGATTTCTCTCTTGGACGTAATTAAGGTTGTAATCTATCATGGTCGACACGATTCGTTGCAATTCCTCTTTCTCTTGCGCGGTGTACAGGTGAACGTTTACCGGGCGAAGGGTCGGTGTTATAATTTCAGAAAGTAGCGGTAGTATATCTAAATTAATTGAACTGCGATTTGTGTAAGCCCGCACCGATGGTTTCATGCCCTTGAGCACTTCTGTGAGGAGTCCTGTGTGTTTCGTTGTTTTTGCACGTACCTAGAAAAAAATCAAAAACATACCAAGCTCATAAGGTATACACATAGAATATATTTTGTAATTAAGAATTAAATATTTCACAAACTATTTTAGATGTTAATATTAATTAGAGATGGGTAACTCATGAGTGAGTCAATTCAGCGAGTCAACTAGTTCACTGACACGTGTTGAAATGAGTGACCCAAAATTAATCATGAAACATTTTTGGAAGTGAGGATTTTTTTTTTTTTTGCTCGTCACTTTTTTCCAGACATACTTTTTTACTTCTTCTAAAGAGTAAAGAATCGACTCACAAAAAACTTCGTATTTACATCAACAATACTACATAAGTTTGGTGACGTTTATTGCATACCAGCAGTGCTGGATTTAGTGATGTAAGCGTAATAAATAATATTTAAATATTCATGAAAATGGAGATAATCACAAAAAAAATAAAAGATTGTATGGCTTACACGAAAAGAAAATAAAAGTGGAAATTGATAAAAGAGGCAAAATATAATTATAGTCGATGGCCCTTTCTAACATATGTATATTTTGTATGTATGTATGTTGGAATAAAGTTCATGTATATATATAATTATATTTTAAACTTTTTCAGCGATTCACTTTTAAAAGAGATGAAGATATTTGTTTCGACGTGTGATTTTTAAAATGCATTAACCCAATAATGAAATGTGACTTCTATAGTATATTTCTAAATAAGCAAATTATACAACATGCATCCAATAAACAAAACAAAAATAATGATTTGATGGTATAGAAGAAACTTTGGTGATATTTTTCATATTTATCGATAAATTATTTAATTTTAGGTCCAAGTCAACTCCGTCAAATCTTTCCGCCCTGAACAAGAACTACCACAAGGCTCTCCATTGTCACCTCTGCTGTTCAACATATTCGTGAGTGACATCTATAACCCGAACCCCACAGTTTTCAATAAGCTTAACGAAGAATCCGAATCGATCGCGGTTTGCAAATCTGTGTCGGATTCAATTAAAATTGGCGACTAATTTTTGACGAAAACCTGAAAAACTATAGACGGGGACCCTTTTTACTTTTGCTCAAAAATTGCATTAAAAATAATTTCCTGAAGAAGCCACTGGTTCGATTTGGGGTATCTATATATCTATATCTATATATCTATAAGATTCCTTCAGGACCCTTCAGAAAATATATGTGTAACTTTTTTTCAGATCAGAAAATAATTTTAAACGCATCGAAAAATTGCAGGAGTTATTTGTAACCCAATAAAGTAATTACAAAGCCATCAAAAAATTGTACACTATGTAACAGGACACCAAGAAATAAGAGGTATTTGTGACGAAAAAACGCCTCCCAAGAAATAATCGGCCACACCGTCATCTCCAAAAATCGGCCCTTTTAAGGGCCATAAAAACTAATTCATTCTATTGATTATGCATTGTCAACAATGAATGAATGAATGCACGTGGAATTAAAATTTCGAATTTTTAGAATAGAAATAAAACCGCACCAGTCTCCTGATCGGAACGAAAAGAGGTATTTTTGATCAAATTTTTGTTTAAATAAAATTTGTGGATCATTTCGAAAAATGTTCACGATATTTAGGAGACTTGGAACGAAAAGAGGAATTTTACTCCCATTTTTTTCCCATAGTATTACTCAGCAAAAATATGCATGCAAAAAATGTTGGGTCTCAGAAAAATTTGAAAACAGTCATGTTGTTAATGACAAACAATTCATGACGGTTCTTAATGATGAGGAAAAGCGTGTGAAATAATTATTTTTCCGAAAAAAAAATGTTTGTTCATTTGATGATTTCATCATTTCATGATTTTCGCCATTTTTACCATAGTATTTATTACTCAGGAAAAAATGCATGAAAAAAATATTGGGCCTCAGAAAAATTTGAAAAAATTCATGAAGGTTCCTAATGACAAGAAAACGCGTGTAAAGTAATTATTTTTCCGAAAAAAAATTTTTGGTCATTTAATGACTCGACATTTTTTCCATAGTATTTTACTCAGGAAAAAAATGTTGGGTACCAGAAAAATTTGAAAAAACTCATGACGGTCGTTAACGACGAGAAAACGCGTGCAAACTAATTATTTTTCCGAAAAAAAATTTTTTGATCATTTAATGACATTTTTTCCATGGTATCCGGAAAAAAATGCATGCAAAAAATGTTGGGTCTTAGAAAAATTTGAAAAAATTCATGAAGGTTCTTAATAACTGGGAAAAGCGTATAAAGTAATTATTTTTCCGAAAAAAAAATGTTTGGTCATTTGATGATTTTCGAATATTTTTCTGTAGTATTGCTCAGGAAAAAAAATGCATGCAAACATTTTGGGGTTCAGAAAAATTAAAAAAATTCATGACGGTTCTTAATGATGGGGAAGAGTGAGTAAAGTTATTATTTTTCTAAAAAAAAAATGTTTGGTCATTTGTTCTTTGGATTATCAAATAAGACTTATGTTCAAAGTTGCATATAAATTGCTCTATTAGCTTTTGAGATACAGTGCGCGCCCAATTTTTTCCAGAAATTGTTGAAATGGCATCTAGGGACCCAAAAACGGATATTTCCGTAAAAAAAAAAATTGAAAAAAAAAATCACGAACACAATATTTTCTCGTAACGGATAAAGTGAAAATGCATGCAACAAATGTTGGGTCTCAGAAAAATTTGAAAAAATTCATGACGGTTCTTAATGACGGGGAAAAGTGAGTAAAGTAATTATTTTTCCGAAAAGTTTTTTTTTTGTCATTTAAAGATTTTCGGCATTTTTTCCAAAGGGGAAAATCAGGAAATAAATGCATGCAAAAAGTGTAGGGTCACAGAATATTAAAAAAAAATTCATGATGGTTCTTAATGACGGGAAAGTGTAAAGTAATTATTTTTCCCAAGAAATTGTTTGGTCATTCGATGATTTCATCATTTCATGATTTTCGCCATTATCTCCATTGTATTACTCAGGAAAAATATGCATGCAAAACATGTTGGGTCTCAGAAAAATTTAAAAAAATTCATGACGATTCTTAATAGTGGGGAAACGCGTGTAAAATAATGATGTTTTCGAAAAAAATATTTTTTGGTCATTTGATGATTTTAGCAATTATTTCCGTAGTATTACTCAGGAAAAAAATGCATGCAAAAAATGTTGCGTCTCAGAAAAATTTGAAAAAATTCATGACGGTTCTTAATGACGGGGAAAAGCATGTAAAGTAATTATTTTTCCGAAAAAAAATGTTTTGGTCATTTGATGATTTTCGAATTTTTTTCCGTGTAATTACTCAGGAAAAAAATGCATGCAAAAAATGTTGGGTCGCAGAAAAATTTGAAAAAAATCATGACGGTTCTTAATGACGGGGAAACGCGTGTAAAGTAATTATTTTTCCGAAAAAAAATGTTTAGTCATTTGATGGTTTTATAAATTTTTTCCGTTATTACTCAGGGAAAAAATGCGTGCAAAAAATTTTGGGGCTCAGAAAAATTTGAAAAAATTCATAACGGTTCTTAATGACGGGGAAGAGTGAGTAAAGTTATTATTTTTCTGAAAAAAAAATGTTTTGGTCATTTGTACTTTGGATTATCAAATAAGACTTATGTTCAAAGTTGCATATCAATTGCTCTATTAGTTTTTGAGATACAGCGCGCGCACCGACACACAGACACACACACACAATTTTTTCCAGAAATTGTTGAAATGGCATCTAGGGACCCAAAACGGATATTTCCGTAAAAAAAAAAAATTTGAAAAAAATCACGATCACAATATTTTCTCGTACTTCGTAACGGAGAAAATAAAAATGCATGCAAAAAATGTTAGGTCTCAGAATTTTTTTTAAAAACTTCATGAGGGTTCTTAATGACGGGGAAACACGTGTAAAGTAATTATTTTTCCGAAAAAAAATTTTTTGGTCGATTGATGATTTTCAATTTTTTTCCGTAGTATTACTCAGGCAAAAAAATGCATGCAAAAAATGTTGGGTCTCAGCAAAATTTGAATAAATACATGACTGTTCTTAATGACTGGGAAAAGCGTGTAAAGTAATTATTTTTTCAAAAAAAAATTGTAGCTCATTTGATGATTTTCAAATTTTTTTCCGTAGTATTTATTACTCAGGAAAAAAATGCATATAAAAATTGTAGGGTATTGTATTGGAATTTAAGAAGTTGATTATATTCTTAAAATATAATAGTTTCAGAGTTGTATAGAATTATTTCCGAATTTTTAAACAATTTCTACTATTTTTTTTATTTATTTTAGAAAATGCTCAATTTTAAACGCAATTGAGAAAAGCAACACTTGAAATTTTCTAAATCTACAATACTTTATTTCAAGAAATGCAAGAAAATCAAAACTTACAAAAAAGGAATATCCTTTCGAGGCGTTTTGGCGGTTAAGATGTCACCTAGATGATGATTATTTGCTTTCCTCGGATTGATAGAAGAACACAAACACCAACACACACACACACACACACACACACAAATCCTGAAGATGTATCACAACACAACGGGCACAAAATCTTTCGAAAAATAAATATCCGAACCGGAACACACACATTCTTGGCGACCGCGAACTGCAGACTGAATTGTTATAACAGGTACGCCGCGGATTGGCGATAAGAATTTAATCTCGTTCCGGGCGAGAGAAAAAAAAACGAATATTTTGATTATCTTCAATCGCCAGGGGCAGATTAAAAGTGGACGTATTTTAACACGGAGGTCGAGATAAGATGTAGAACGTTAGAAACATTGCTAATTATATACTTCAGGAGGATCTTAAGAAGTTGATTATATTCTTCAAATATAATCATTTGGGAGTTGTGTAGAATTATTTCAGAATTTCTAAATAATTTCTACTATTTTTATTTATTTTATAAAATACTCAATTTTGAATGCAATTAAAAAATGCATGTTTAACAACGAACAGTTATAACCCATTAAAACTTTGTTGGGATTTAAGAAGTTGATTATATTCTCAAAATATAATAATTAAGGAATCAGAATTTTTAAACAATTTTCAATATTTTTTATTTATTTTATAAAATGCTCAATTTTGAACGCAATTAAACAATGCATGTTTAACAACGAACAGTTATAACCAGTGGCGGCTCGTGGAACGTGCTGATGGTAGAGTCACTTATACAATATACCCCACCCCCCTCCTTTTTACTTTCTCCGTTACGAAGTACGAGAAAGTATTGTGATCGTGATTTTTTTTTCAAAATTTTTTTTTTTACGGAAATATCCGTTTTGGGGTCCCTAGATGCCATTTCGACAATTTCTGGAAAAAAAAAATTGTGTCTGTGTGTGTGTGTCTGTCGGTGCGCGCTGTATCTCAAAAACTAATAGAGCAATTGATATGAAACTTTGAACATCCGTCTTATTTGATAATCTGAAGAACTGAAAAGCTTTTGGTAAAATTTTCTATACCGGAAGTGGGCGTTTACCTTAACTGTTTTTTTGTTTTTTGCCAATATTTTCTTAAATATGAAAAATATCACAAAAACATTTAAACAAACTTTGAAGACAACAAAGAAATGAACATCTTTTGCTTGAAAACATTTTTATTCGAGAAAAAAATGTATTATTTTGTTTTTAATTTTTGGTTTATAATTATGAAACGATAATAGTTACAGTAAATGTATGTTAATAATAATTGTAGATAATGATAAAATGAACAACTTATAAAGAATAAGTTTTTTCCGTAATCCCTTTAGTTTTTGAGTAAACCGAGTTTTTGAATTTAAAGTATAATTTTTCCATCTTTCATAATGTTGACGTTTTAAACGTCAGTTTCATCCGAGTCTGCAAAACGCTCGATGTACATTTAAAATATGATTTAAATAGAAAATAAACCATGAAAGCGTAAATATAATTGATACCATCAAGTCGGAGAAAGTAACATGGTGGCCACATTACCATTTTTTTTCTAATCGCCAAAATTATGACAATTTTTCAAAAACTGGAACGACTGAAACGAAAGTTATGAATTGTTAAAATCAACCTTGCAATAATCATAAAATATTGGTCACAATTTGAAAAATGATAAAAAATATAAATAGTGGAGACATTGTTTTGCAAATGCCTGGAGTTCATTTTGTATTAATTTGCAAATGAAAACATAAATCCCGACTGAAACGAAAATTATGAATTTTTAAAGTCATCCTTGCAATAATCCTAAAATATTGGTCGGAATTGGCAAAATTATGAAAAATAGAAACGGTTACGATTTTTTTTCAAAATCCTTAGAGATAATTTTTCAATAATTAAAACAGTTTATATTATTTTAAAATTCCGTCTGAAACGAAAGTTATGAATTTTTAAAATCATCCTTGCAATAATCATAAAATCTTGGCAGGAATTAGAAAAATGATAAAAAATATAAACGATTGAAAAATTGTTTCGCAAATACTTACGAGATAATTTTTCATTAATTAACTAATTAAAACAAATTACTTCTTTGAAAAATTCCGACCGAAACAAAGAAAGGTTAAAATTTTAGCCAAAACTATAAAAAAATCTAAGAAATTAAATCATTTCGCAATTGTTATGAAAATCCTTACAGATACTTTAGTATCGATTTAGTGACTAAAGCCTTTGACATTTATGAAAAATGTAAACTATAAATTTTCGAAATTTTCAAAATTTTTGCCGAAACTAAAAAAATTGCAAAAAAATAAATCGTTGCGAAATTGTTTTGAAAATGTTCAGAGACATTTAAGCATCGTTTTACTAATTAAAACAGTTACAATTTTTGAAAAATTCTCTCCCGGACAAAAGTTATGACAAAAGTTCCTGCTCTAAGGTGTTTGCCGTAACTAAAAAAATTGTGAAAAAAATAATTGTTTTGAATGTACTGGAAAGACTTTGGCATCGATCTACTAAGTAACGCAGTTGACATTTTTGAAAAATATTAACTCGGACAAAAGTTATGAATTTTCAAAATGGTTCCTGCTGTAAGGTAAAAATTTAAGTCGAAACTAAAAAAATTGTAAAAAAAAATAATCGTTGCGCAATTGTTTTGCAAATACATAGCGATGCTTTGGCATTTATTTACTAAGTAGAGAATTTGATAATTTTTCAAAATTCCAACTTAGACAAAAGTTATGAATTTTGAAAATGTTTCCTGCTGAGAGGTTAACATTTTTGCCGTAACTAAAAAAAATGTAAAAAAGTAAATCGTTAAGCAATTGTTTTGGAAATACTCAGAAAGACTTCGGCATTGATTTACTAACTAATACAGTTGAGAGTTTTGAAAAATGTTAACTCAGACCAAAGTTATGAATTTTCAAAATAGTAAGGTAAAAATTTTAGTCGAAACTAAAAAAATCAAAAAAAAATCAATCGTTGCTAAATTGTTTTGAAAATGCTCAGAAAGACTTTGGCATCGATTTACTAACCAAAAAAGTTGACATTTTCGAAAATTCCAACTCGGCCAAAAGTTATGAATTTTCTAAACGTTCTCTACTGTAATCATAAAATGTTTGCCGAAACTTAAAAAAAACTGTAAAAAAAATAAATCGTTAAGCAATTATTTTGGAAATGCTCAGAAAGGGCCAGGAATCGATTTACGATCTAAAACAATTAATATTTTTGAAAAATTCTAACTCAGACAAAAGTTATGAATTGTCAAAATGATCCCTGATAATAATTGTAGAGAAAACCCAAAATGAACAACTTATAAAGAATAAGTTTTTTTTTCGAAATAGCTATGGTTTTTGAGTAAACGGACTATTAGAATTTGAAGTATAATTTGTTACATAATTTTGACGTATCAGTATCAAAATAAACCATAAAAGTATATAATATAAATAACTATGATACTATCAAATCGGAGAAAGTAACATGATGACCACATCACCATTTTTACTTTCTCCGTTGTGAAGTACAATAAAGTATTGTGATCGTGATTTTTTTTCAAAATTTTTTTTTACGGAAATATCCGTTTTGGGGTCCCTAGATGCCATTTCAACAATTTCTGGAAAAAAAAATTGTGTCTCGGTGTGTGTGTGTGTGTGTGTGTGTGTGTGTCTGTGTGTGTTTCAAAATATAATAATTAAGGAATCAGAATTTTTAAACAATTATCAATATTTTTTATTTATTTTAGAAAATGCTCAATTTCGGATGCAATTAAAAAATGGATGTTTAACAACGAACAGTTATAACCAGTGGCGGCTCGTGGAATATGTTGATGGTAGAGTCACTTATACAATATACCCCAACCCCCCCCCCCCCCTTTTTTTGGAGGAAGAAAGAACGATTTATGTTCCTAGACCAAAGTAACTGGCGAAAAAATGTTTTAAGAGTTCATTAAAAATTCTTGCTGAGCTTGAAACTGTAGGTAGTGCTACTCTGTATAACGAGCCGCCCCTGGATACAATGTAAAAAGTCCGAGGTGGTTTAAAATTTTACTCAAAATTTGGTGATTTTTATAATAATGGTTTTTTTTTTCTTCCTTGTGGTGGAAATCAACTTGAGGTACACCAGACAATGCAGTATATCGTCGTCTGTTATGAGAAAAATATAACAGACGACGATATTCTGCATTGTCTGGTGTACCTCAAGTTGATTTCCACCACAAGGAAGAAAAAAAAAACATTATTAAACAAATCATCAAATTTTGAGTAAAAATTGTTATAAAAATATTCGAGCTTTATATGCCAGCCCTGATGATTGTACCACAATTAACACCACCAACAAACTTCTAATCGAAAAAAAAATAGACCTGCCGTGATATAAAAAAATCGTGAATTTTTGCATGAATGATAAATGTTTTTGTGTGATATCAAATGAGCCATTTAAAAATCCTTGTAATTTCCATCTGGCTTCATCCCCCCTCCCCCAGCGGCAAGCAAATTACCCTAATTAAAATGTAAATAAAGCTCGGGCGCTCCCCGGACGGGTTGCGAAATCTGCGACGTCTGGCACCCCTCCGACCGCGCGCTTCCGTTTGTGCGTTTTCATTTCTTTAAAAGGTTTTTCCCGAAAAACAACAGCAATTATCGCGCACAATGGACGGTCATTAATAATTGCGCCTCATTACCATCCGCGGAAAAATCCCTGAATTATTAATCGGATTCGAAGTCGACAAAAATCATAATAAATATTTAACATTTTAATCCCCGACCCCGGTGGAAATGAAATTAATCCCGACCAAGAAATACAAAAAAAAAACACGCTCGCTGCTTGACATCCTCCTGCGTTCTTTTGTGCCAGCAGCGAGTTTATCTCGCAAACAAGTGTTTTCGTATTACGTAGTGCAAACACGAGGATAATTAGCCCTCGTTTGAAATTCAACCACTCTCCATGGCACAAATGGAATAGAGCGTCGTCACTTGCGCCCATCTTCCACCCCCGGTCTGTTTGTGTTACGTGTTTATTCATGGTTAGTCCGGGGCATTAAAAAATTGTATGCAGCCTGCATTTTTCTAATCACGGGCGGAGTTTTCTAAGTACGTTAATTAGCCGAGGCGGAGTATCGGACGTGATATCTTTTTTAGACTTAATGAGTTTGCTCGGGACGCACTGCATAATTCACACACTCATTAACTCGAACAAAAAAAATAATAATAATACTAAGTGGCGGTGCAATAAAACCGTGAGGGCACTCACAAGGATTACGCTTGTGCGCGAAATTATTTTTCGCGCAATTTCCTTCTACCATGGTGGCAGCCAGTGGCGGCTCGTGGAAAATTTTGATGATAGAGCCACTTAGCATACACAATATATCGCACCGCCTCCTTTTTGGAAAAAAAAATCGACCATTAAAAACGTTTACTTGTTGCAGAAGCACTAAAAGAATTAAATAAAGACGAAAAATAGCCCGCATTTAATCTGTAACATCGTTCTTCGTCCACAAAAAGCAATTCAACGACGAATTGTATTTTGTAACATCACCTCCTTTTTAAGTGCCAAACAAGACATTTTCAAGTGCCAAAATTAACAATGACATTTTCTAACTACCAAAAATTATCATTTTCAAATGGTTCAAAATATTACCATTGTCAACTACGAAAAACGACAATTTTCAGGTGTCAAAAATGAAAAATTTGAATTGCCAAATTTCGCAATTTTCAACTGCTAAAAAAGGTAATTACCAACAGTCTAAAATGAACATTTTTAAGTGCTAAAAAAACAACTACAAACTGACCATTTTCAAGTGCCAAAAAAGATATTTTCAAGTAACAAAATTGACAATTTTCAAATGCAAAAAATGACATTTTCCAGCTGCCAAAAACGATTATTTCAACTGTCAAAAATGATCATTTTCGAGTGTCATAAATGACAATTTTCAAATTTTAAAAATGACCATTCTCAACTGCCAAAAACGACAATTTTCAAGTGCCAAAAATGACAATTTTTAACTACCAAAAATGAATTTTCAACAGTTTCCAATTGTCAAAAATGACCATTTTCAACTGTGCAAAATAACCATTTTCATGTGCAATAAAGTCAAAATTCACAATTTTCAAGCCCCGTGGCATTTTCCAAGTGTCAAAAACGATAGTTGTCAACTGTCAAAAATTCTCATTTTTGAGTGCTATAAATGACAATTTCCAAGGTTTAAAAATGACTGTTTTTCAGCTTCTAAAAGACAATTTTCATCCGTGCAAAGTGTCGAAAAAGACATTTTCAAAAGACCAAACTTGACAATCATTAAGTGCCAAAAAAGACATTTTAAAGTGCCAAAATTGACGACATTTTCAACTGCCAAAAATTCTCATATTCGAATGCCATAAATGGTTCAAATATTACCATTGTCAACTGCTAAACACGACAATTTTCAGGTGCCAAAAATGAACATTTTTACATACAAAATGTCACAATTTTTAACTGTTAAAAAGGGCAATTACCGACAGTCTAAAATGAACGTTTTTAGGTGTAAAAAGGCAATTTTTAACTGTACAAACCGACCATTTTCAAGTGCCAAAAAATACATTTTGAAGTACCAAAATTGACAATTTTCAAGTGCAAATAATGACATTTTCCAACTGTCAAAAACGATCATTTGAACTTTCAAAAATTCTCATTTTCGAATGCCATAAATTCAAATTTTTAAGTTTCAAAAACGACCATTTTTAACTATGGAAAATAACCATTTTCATGTGCAGAAAAAAGTCAAAATTCACAATTTTCAAGGGCCAAAAATTACATTTTCCAAGCGTCAAGAACGATAGTTTTAAAGTGTCAAAAATTATCATTTACGAGTGCCATAAATGACAATTTTCAAGGTTCAAAAAACTGTCATAAAAGACAACTTTCAAGTGTCAAGAATGACAATTTTCAACTGTACAAAGCGCCAAAAAAGACAATTTCAAGTGCCAAAAAATACATTTTCAAGTGCCAAAATTGACAATCTTCAAGTGCCCAAAAATGACATTTTACAACTGTCAAAATTACAAAATTTATCATTTTCAAATGCCATAAATGGTTAAAAAATTACCATTGTCAACTGCCAAAAACGACAATTTTCAAGTGCCAAAAATGAAAAATTTAATTGCCAAATGTCGCAATTTTCAACTGTTAAAAAAGGCAATTACCAAATGTGTAAAATGGACATTTTTAAACAATTAACCCAATTTTTCATGCGTTAAATCGTTTAAATAGACTCTTATCTTGTTGTTAAAAAATTAAATTTAAAACGCGTCAAACAGTGCCATATTGGACTTTTAAAGTTTGCTATATTATCTATTTAGTTTAGGTGGACCCGAGAAAAAAAATTCATAAAAAAGTTATAAACAATTTTACCCAAAATTAAATGCGTTAAATCGTTTAAGTAGGCTCTTATCTACATGTTGTTAGAAAATTAAATTTAAAACGCGTCAAACAGTGCCATATTAGATTTTGAATTCTTGTCATTTTAAAAAGGGAGTTCCCGTGGACTCGAAAAAAAATAATTGAAATTGTGGATTGACTGCACATCTACAGGCTAATGTTAATTACATTCTAAGCGTTTGATTTATTATAAATCATTAAAATTGAAGAAATTTTTATTTGGTGGCGGAGGCGCCGTCGCTATCTTTACATCGGTCTGCAGAAAAAGGCAATTTTTAATTGTGCAAACTGACCATTTTCAAATGCCGAAAAAGACATTTTCAAGTACCAAAATTGACAATTTTAAGTGCAAAAAATAACATTTTCCAACTGTCAAAAACGGTCATTTCAACTGTCAAAAATTATCATTTTCGAGTGCCATAATTTAAAATTTTCAAGTTTGAAAAAAGACCATTCTCAACCATCATCAACCATCTTCACATCGGTCTGCAGAAAAAGGCAATTTTTAATTGTGCAAACTGACCATTTTCAAGTGCCGAAAAAGATATTTTCAAGTACCAAAACGACAATTTTCAAGTGCCAAAAATGACAATTTTTAACTGCCAAAAAAATGGAAATTTTCAGCTGCCAACAAATACAATTACCATCTGTCAAAAAAGCCCATTTTAAAGTGTCAAAAAAAAACAGTTTAAGAATGTTAAAAATTACCATTTACAACTGTGCAAAATGACCATTTTCATGTGCAGAAAGATATATTTTCCAAGTGTCAAAAACGAGTTTTTAACTATCAAAAATTATCATTTTCGAGTGCAATGAGACAATTCTCAATGTTCAAAAATAACCATTTTTAACTGTTATAAAAGAGAACTTTCAAGTGCCAAAAATGACAATTTTTAACTATGCAAAGTGCCGAAAAAGACATTTTCAAGTGCTAAAATTGACAATCTTCAAGTACATGAGCAAAAAGGCGTATTCGGTAATGAACTAATTTCATTCATCGTGGATGGCGCGGTAATACGTCGTCGCCGTGCGTATGAGCGGAGACAGAAATTATTTGGTTCGTAATGCAGTTCCAGAACGGAAAAATTTCTTGCCGAGCATAAAATTAGAGGTAGTGCCATGGCTCCTTGGCCCTACATAACGAGCCGCCCCTGGTGGCAGCAATCGTTTAAATTTGGCCATCATCATAGTTAACAAGTACGAGTTGGCTTTGATTGACATAACTTCATCAAACAATCATAATTTCCTAATTGACGGCATAAATTTCCAGTCGCAGGTTTCTCGAACTTCTCGTCGGTAATTTTCTAACGCCTGCTTAAAGCGTTAACATTCCACCGCACATCAAAATTGCCATCATTTTTAATTTCTTGCCATAATTCAAATCTAGAGCAAATACACAAACGGTACTTACCTCAGCAGCAACAGAAGGGTACGCCAGCTTGGACCACTGCGATGTAGCAAACACGTAATGCCACACAACGAAAGCGTACTGAAGATAATTACTCAGCGAGTAATTCTGCAAAGTTTGGATTTTGGTGTTCACAATATCCGAGAAGCAGAACCAATCAAGAGCCTGACAGGTACCAACCAAATTGGAATCGCGCACATTCATGCTGGGATAATTTTCGAAGACACCTTGCGCCACTCTGTTGTAATCACCGAACGACGACACCGTCTCCAAAACCTTTTTCCAACGACTAGCCAAAGTTACCACGTCATCTTTACGCTTCGGCCTCTCAATCTGGAATATTTCCTGCCACACAGTAAACAATCCTTTCTGGATGTCCTTCTGCCCAATACTAACTTTCGCGATTTCCGTCAGGGTGACCGGCTTGTTCTGACTCTTAAAAAAATGAAGCACAGAGAGGCAAGAACGAATATCGTTATTTGACTTTTCCCCCAAAGCAATTAGAGCTGAAGAGTGGGCATCGATACCCTCCTTCGCGGCGATTTCTTGCAATCTAAACGCGAGCCTTGCGGTGGATGTTGGAGGGAAATGCACGACGAAAGAAATCTGCCTGAGTGCGCGTAAAGCCGGTACGTAAGCATCATTGCATATACATATAATTGGTCGTTTTAAAATTATCGACTTAGTCTTCTTGCCCTTCTTAGATTTAGCCGCGTGACCGCCACTAACGTATTTAATCAGAAAATCAATGGAAGCTGACGGAGCACCATCAATTTCATCAAATACTAAACAATTGGGTCGTTTTTCTCGATCGAGCACTGACGACATTTGTGTGGCGTTGTCAAGGGCGTTCTTAAAAGATTCGATGTTTCTATCATCAGATGCGTTAACTTCAATCACCTGCAACCGAAAATTTCGCTCAATCAACATCAACATTACAATTATCATCTTACCTTATATCCAGCATGCCGAGCAACCATATGTGCCAGTGTTGTCTTACCTGCAAATCATCAAGTATGAATGTTGGAAAAAAAAACAAAAACCGTTCATTACCCAAACCAGGTGGACCGCAGAGTAACGCAACTTTAAAGAACGGTCTTCCGTGTTCATCCAACTCGGTGTTGAGTTCGAACCTTTGAAACAACGGCTGAGTTTGCGGCTTTACGCGAATTTTGGGCCGCCTGTTGAAAACGACTTTATCCCACAACTTTAACCATCGCAACAACGTCCTGTTGGTTCCTTCATCACTGAGCAATTCTACGTACTTTCTAGGCTTGTAAACATCGACCCACAGCAAGGACTTGTTAGAATCGTTACAATTTGCTGTGTTAATATCAACAGAAACTTCTTCTCGTTGATTTGCAGATTCCTTCTCTATCTAATCAGGAAAATTTAGAAAAAATATTCATTAGCTACAAAGCATGCAGATGTACAAATAATTGTTGTAATTTTATCGACTGGCTAAATCCTAATATAGGTCCCACCCTTCGCGATTCAAGTGATTCTCAACTAGTTTCAAAATGTATTGCACAAAAATTTTTTAGTCATTTGAAGATTTCATCATTTAATGACTTTCGCCCTTTTTTCCAAATTGAAAAAATTGCATGCAAAAAATGTAGCGTCTCAGAAAAATTTGAAAAAAATCATGACGGTCCTTTACAACGGAAAAAAGCGTGTATGGTAATTATTTTTCCAAAAAAATTTTTTTCATTTCAAGATCTTCTCCATTTTTTCCATGGTGTTAGTCTGGAAATAATGTGAAACATATTGGGTCTCAGAACTTTCACGATTTGTATGAAAAAAGGTATTTTACTCCTAAAATTTAGGATTTCATCCATGCGTTTAATATTAATTTTTAATTTTTTACACTCGAGTGTTCGTCATTAAGAAAAATACATTTTAAAAAATTCATAACTCGATTGAAAATTGCAGTACATTCAAAAACCAAAATTATTTTGAAAGATGGACTTCTTCTGAAGTGATTTTAATTTTTGCAGAATTTTTTTCCCGCGCTTCATATTAATTTTTAATTTTCTGCGCTCGAGTGTTCGTCATTGAAAAAATATATTTTCAAAAATTCATAACTCAACTGAAAATTGCTGCACATTAAAAAATCAAAATTATTTTGAAAGATGGACGTCTTGTGAAGTGAACTGAATTTTTGTATGATTATATCCGTGCATTTCATATTGATTTTAATTTTTTTTCACTCGAGAATTCGTCATTGAAAAAAATACATTTTTAAAAATGTATAACTCGATTGAAAATTGCTGTACATTCAAAAGCCAAAATTATTTTGAAAGATAGACTTCTTCTGAAGTGATTTTAATTTTTGCAGATTCTTTTTCCACGCTTCATATTAATTTTTAATTTTTTGCGCTCGAGTGTTCGTCATTGAAAAAATACATTTTCAAAAATTTATAACTCGATTGAAAATTGCTGCACATTCAAAAACCAAAATTATTTTGAAAGATGGACTTCTTCTGAAGTGATTTTAATTTTTGTAGAATTTTTTTCCTGCGTTTCATGTTGATTTTTATTTTTTTGCGCTCGAGTGTTCGTCATTGAAAAAATATATTTTCAAAAATTCATAACTCAACAGAAAATTGCTGCATATTCAAAAACCAAAATTATTTTGAAAGATGGACGCCTTGTGAAGTGAACTGAATTTTTGTAGGATTTTATGTCTGCGTTTCATATAAATTTTTAATTTTTTCCACTCGAGTGTTCATCATTGAAAAAAAATACATTTTCAAAAAAATTCATAACTCGACTGAAAATTGCTGCACATTAAAAAAACAAAATTATTTTGAAAGATGGACGTCTTGTGAAGTGAACTGAATTTTTGTAGGATTTCATCCCTGCATTTCATATTATTTTTTTTATTTTTTGCACTCCAGTGTTCGTCTTTGAAAAAATACATTTTCAAAAATGTATAACTCGATTGAAAATTGCAGTATATTCAAAAGCCAAAATTATTTTGAAAGATGGACTTCTTCTGAAGTGATTTTAATTTTTGCAGATTTTATTTCCCGCGCTTCATATTAATTTTAATTTTTTTGCGCTCGAGTGTTCGTTATTAAAAAAATATATTTTCAAAAATTCATAACTCAACTGAAAATTGCTGCACATTCAAAAACCAAAATTATTTTGAAAGATGGCGTCTTATGAAGTGAAATGAATTTTTGTAGGATTTTATCCATGTGTTTAATATTAATTTTCTGCACTCGAGTTTTCGTCATTTTCAAAAATTCATAACTCGACTGAAAATTGCTGCACATCCAAAAACCAAAATTATTTTGAAATATGGACGTCTTGTGAAGTAAACTGAGTTTTTGTAGAATTTTTTTTGTGCGTTTGATATTAATTTTTGATTTTTTGACACATGTGTTCGTCATTGAAAAAAATTCTTTTTCAAAAATTTATAACTCAATTGAAAATTGCAGTACATTCAAAAACCAAAATTATTTTGAAAGATGAACTTCTTCTGAAGTGATTTTAATTTTTGTAAAATTATTTTCCCGCGCTACATATTAATTTTTAATTTTTCGCGCTCGAGTGTTCGTCATTGAAAAAATATATTTTCAAAAATTCATAACTCAACTGAAAATTGCTACACATTCAAAAACCAAAATTATTTTGAAAGATGGACACCTTGTGAAGTGAACTGAATTTTTGTAGGATTTTATCCCTGCGTTTCATATCAATTTTTAATTTTTTGCGCTCGAGTGTTCGTCATTGAAAAGATACATTTTCAAGAAAATTTATAACTCGATTGAAAATTGCTGCACATTCAAAAACCATAATTATTTTGAAAGATGGACGTCTTGTGAAGTGATTTGAATGTCTGTAGAATTGTTTTTCCCGCGTTTCATATTAATTTGTAATTTTTTGCTCTCTAGTCTTCGTCATAAAAAATACATTTTCAAAAAAATTTATAACTCAACTGAAATTTGTTACACATTCAAAAACCAAAATTATTTTGAAAGATGGACACCTTGTGAAGTGAATTGAATTTTTGTAGGATTTTATCCCTGCGTTTCATATTAATTTTAGTTTTTTTTACGCTCAAGAGTTCGTCATTGAAAAAAATACATTTAAAAAAATTCAAAACCCGACTGAAAATTGCTGCACATTCAAAAACCAAAATTATTTTCAAAGATGGACTTCTTCTGAAGTGATTTTAATTTTTGTAAAATTATTTTCCAGCACTTCATATTAATTTTTAATTTTTTGCGCTCGAGTGTTCGTCAGTGGAAAAAATACATTTTCAAAAATTCAAAACCCGACTGAAAATTGCTGCACATTCAAAACCAAAATTATTTTGAAAGATGGACGTCTTGTGAAGTGATTTAAATTTCTGTAGAATTTTTTTCCCGCGATTCATATTAATTTAATTTTTTTACGCTCGACAGTTCGTCATTGAAAAAAATACATTTTCAAAAATCCATAACTCAACTGAAAATTGCTACACATTCAAAAACCAAAATTATTTTTAAAGATGAACGTCTTGTGATGGGATTTGAAATTTTGTAGAATTTTTTTCCCGCGTTTCATATTAGTTTTTAATTTTTTGCGCTCGAGAGTTCGTCATTGAAAAAAATACGCTTGGCAATTGTGGGCGTTTTTACAACTATCTGCAGAATGAATAGACTACAGGGTTAAGTTGAAAAACTTATTTTTAAGAAAATCGCAGTATAAAATTTCGCGAATACAGTTTCGAAATGTTTTACCTTTGCACTTCACGATAACTTTGCGATCATGGTGAGCCTTGGTTAATGATTTCGAAACAGGTTGAGAGCCATATAAATGAGGTGGGCATATAAATTGGAATTTATATTTCCATTTAAATCTATAAAGAAATAAAAATATAATTACCAAACTTTTCGCATCCTTCCAAACCTCCTTAAACCGCCCACCGAGCACACCGTTAAAGCTTAAATCCTTCGTGATCCTCACCCTTTCGTCTTTCTCAAACTCT
Source organism: Ocypus olens (assembly GCA_910593695.2). Lineage (NCBI taxonomy): Eukaryota > Metazoa > Arthropoda > Insecta > Coleoptera > Staphylinidae > Ocypus > Ocypus olens. The sequence continues at coordinate 28,681,637 of OU343062.1, forward strand.
TCCGAGTGAAAACGAACGAACACTTCGGCTCCATCATGTCTTTTCACCGTTATAAACGGATATTTTGGGAGCACATACGATAGATTATCTCGTAGCCGTTCTCTGGTGAATTTAACGTAACTCTTCCCGAACGTTGCTCCTGGATCATTCTTGTCTTTGGCCAGTTTACGCATTTCAACTATGTGCTCGATCAATGCCAGCTCTTCATTGATGTTTTTCTCTTTATCAAGTTTCAATTTCTTCGCTTTGGGTAATTTTATCTCATCATCGAGGTCAGATATATCACCGAATAAACTGCTGTACGATCGTTTTTCTCCCGTGGTATTGTCTTCAATGAACTTATCGAGATCAGCAATGGTCATTTCTGATGGACCCGGTTGATCTAGATTGTACACAATAGCAATAGTATAGCATTCAGGGTATGATTTGGAATATTAGTTTGAAATGCAAGTATGTATTGTAAACGGGGGAAAACTATAAAAGGTGACCAAGTATAACATGGATGAACAGATCCAAAGTGGACCATCGCATGAATGAGAGTTAAGAAAATATCACAGAACAGGAAACAATTGCAACAATAATAAATATAGCGATATAAACCTTGCAAAACAAATAATGGAAAGGCACAGAAACAAATTGTAAAATTATAAATTATTTGCAAATGCAATTATGTATAATTTAGTACTGAATTGTAAGATTTTGGCAAGAAAAGTGCAAATGCAATTAAGTACTAAATTGTAAGACTAGCGAGAAATCAACAATTCGTTAGTACGAATCACGAGGACAGTTAACGACTCTTAATATTTGTTCTTGCATTCACACATTAACTTCAGACAGGTCAGAAAGACTAAACACCTTATATTGTATATGGATGTATATTCACCCGACTAGTATGTATTTGTATTGTCTAAATAAAGTAAGACTTAAGTTTTATAGTTTGTCGAATAATTCAATAAAATGGTGGCCTGCTTTATCATATTAACACCTTCACATCAAAACCAAAATCCCAGTTTCTATCTATAGTGAAAATTAAACAAGTTGAAACTATGCTACGTCCAGCCTGCGAGCAAAGGGTGCTCGTGTTGCTACTCACTGCTACAATTTGCAAGGTTTCTTTGACTGGCAGCCAAAGTACCCTACAGTGGCTATAAAAAGTGAACTACTAGTAAAAAATGAATTAATAATAACGAGGAAGTTATGTTAAACTGAGTGAATTTTTAATTTCAGTTTAATAATACCTATAACAACTAAGAAACAGCGTAACTTTTTAAATATACTTTATTTACACTTAAACTATACTAATCTACTATAATTCTTCATTATATTTATACTTAAACTATACTAATCTATTATGATTCTTCATTATATTTATGTTATACCTTCAGCAAACGTTTTTTCGATTGGTGTGAAGTCACGATCGAACGAAGAATTCAACACATTGTTTTTCGGCATAACGACAACATTTTGCAACACCTGTATGTGAGATTTGTTTGCCGATGGAAAGTCCAATGTTTTACGTGATTTTGGAACCGGTGCTTCACCATGATCTAAAATTAGAGGAGTTATTTGATAGCGTCTGGATATATTGGTGACTTGCCTTCATCTTCTCGCAGAAGCTCTAGTTCATCTGCGTACATCGCCTCGTACTCTTCATCGGGATTTGGGTAATCGTCCATAATGATACACTTTAATTAAATAACTTGTATTGTTGTGGAAAATTTAAAGAGCACTCGTTTACAGAGGTTAATTCATTCCCGCCGAAACTAATGTCACAATAATAAACATTATTAACTGGGTTTGTGCTAGGCAACTCAGTTTGCTTTAACCATAAGTGGCATCTATTGGCATAAACACAACTTCTGATGGTGCTTTAATATTTGAATATTCAAACTATTAAAAAATAAGTAATTTACTGTTGTACACTTAATTTACTGAGTTATCTCTTTAAAGAACACTCGTTTACAGAATTTAATTCATTCCCGCCGAAAGTAATGTCAATATAATAAACATTATTAACTAGGTTTGTTTGAGGCAACTCAGTTTGCACTATTCGTTAGCGGCACCTATTGAGGTAAGCACCAACGTTTTACAGTGCGGAAATGGTTGAATAATCAAACCATTCAACAATAAGCAATAACACGTGATTCTTTTACGTAACACGTTTATTAACTTTTGTATTCTTAATTCATTGGGTAATCTGGAGCGTGTGTAGGATGATGATGTGAACTAATCAATATATAAAGTAGTTTATACAAAGATTCAAAATGGCTGCCGTAAGCGTAGGCAACCCAATGGCTTCTCAAAAATGAATACCGATATTTCATTATTATGGACTTTTGAGAGTGAAGCTTCTAGAAAATTTGTAAATCTATACCATTATAATATCCTTATTAATTTTTGAGTAGTTTAGATAATTCATGTAACTTATTCTGACACATACAATGAGACAATACATTTATTGAGACACTTTTACAAATGATCTTAACAGGCAATTGACCAGAGGTCTTTCAGCCTCTTTTGACACATTTTAATGAAATTTATGAAGACGTTGAGGAGCAAAAGAATCGCGAATTTAATACTATTATCACAAATTTCCCAGAATCAAGTTCTGGCATAGATGATGATAAAGCAATAATAAGGTGTGAGGCAATGAAGATTGGGTCCGAGTGGAAGACCATTCCGAAGAGTTAGGCTTGCGATCTAGATTCTGTGTATGTGAATTCACATTATATTTTACAATATAAAAGTCAACAATGTAGAATAGTGGACTTCGGAGCAGCGGCGACTCGTGGATTTCCGTAGAGGAGACTAAGACAGAGGTGCCGCTTGTGATGCACTACTTTTTCTTATCAGTGAGGGCTCGCAGGGTACGACCGAGGTAGCAAAGGTGATTATACAAATAGGTACAACTGACCCACCTCTGCTACCTCGCGAGCCGTCTCTGATTCTTATAAAGGAAGCAAATATTTCGCTGCTATTTTGGTCAAATTTTCTTCCGTAGCCTCCTCGCCGAACATCCACCAGTCGCTGCTGCTTCAAAGTAGGAATAAACAGTAAAGTACGATCAATTATCTGCAGTTACACCCTTCATATAAAACCTGAAATAACATGGGTGTAATAAAATATTGTTTGATTATTAAAATTAACTTTATATTACAATGATTCTATTAGATAGTTAAACATTTAACAATCACATTATATACACGCTAAACATCCAATGTAAAGATTTAAATACAACACAAATCAATGGAGGTGTAACTTACAGCGTTCTACAATTACGATCACTGCACCATCTTTCGGTGAGTGCCTTAAATTTAAAACAACTCCCGAAGAAAACTGTGAACTGTTCGAGACAACCGCAAGATGGCACTTTAGCGAAAACGGTTCAACGTAAGTGTTGCCAACGTAAAATTTGAATTTTTTTATTAATACAGGAGGTGCTACTTCAATCAGATAGAGAATTACCATTCATAACACATTATGTATGTTTTTAATAACGATTTTATATACAAGAAATTAAGGCACATTTCAAATACATTATAAACTGGCCTATTGATATTTCATAATAGATTACAATATATAACTATAGCTAGACAGTGACTATGTTAGAACATATCGATCTCTCTCTCATTCATTTCTTTTATAATAAAACTCTATACATAATATATTTATATTCTTTTAATGAAGGAAATTGACTGGAATATCTTCAATAACATTTAGTTGATATGGAATAGTACCTCATTCGTTCCACTTATGATATGATACATTATAATAGTTCCTCTCTACTCTCTTAAGTACGTGAAAAAAATTAAAAATTAAGTACCATTTATCATCACATAGTTATAAACAAATAAACAATATAAAATAATTTAGTTTCGCTGTACAATTAATATGGCATTTAAATACATAAATACATACTGTTACACTAGTTTATGTATCTTCCACACATGAAGGATACCGGTATTGCTTTGAATTTTTAATTGGGTGAGGTTGTGCGTTTGCAACTGTAGTGGACAGGAAGGGGTTTTGTTGTAAAGTTTGGATCTATTAAAGTTCCCTTTTTCTTAACAATGACGCCCTTCTGAGGTTCCTGGTGGTACCTGAAACACTGTCTATTAAATGTTGTGCGGAGACCCCTACAAAAGTTACAGCATTAGTGGCCAACATAGTCGATAGAAAAAAAAATGGTCAACGAATGTGTGAATTGCAATTTCTCAACACTGATCACATTTGTATACCTCCGTAGGATAGAAAAAAAAAAAGGTCAATGAAAGTGTGAATTGCTATATCTCAACACTGATCACATTTGTATACCTCCGTAAAACAAATACATACTTCTATTACCGTTTCTACTACTTCGTTTTGATAGTGGAAGGAAAACCTTTATTTATCAAACGTTACACCATTAGCCGCCAACGTAAGGGATTATCCAAAGGCTGATTACAAAAAATCGTCTAGAAATTTATTTGATTTTACAATTTTTCCCATCGCTTTAAGAGTTTGACGAGCTTGACAGTTGACAGTTGCAGATATGACACAAGAATGAATACCAAGGATTCAATTGAATTGAGTATTACTGCACTTTCTTTGTTACCCAAAATTTTAAACCAGGAATGAAAATACTGAACAGCTTGCCTGCAATGTTTATAACGATTAAATTATGCTTCCAATCTTCAGCAAAGATCCAAAAGTAATTAAAAGCAGATGATACAGTTGAACCTTTGAAAAGTTTCAGAAATCATCAAGATTTTTATCAGCAATGGAGTATTACTGCACTTTCTTTCTTACCAAAAATTTTAAACGACGAACGAAAATACTGAACAGCTTGCCTGCAATATTAATAACGATTAAAATATGCTTAACCTTCAGCAAAAATCGAAGAGTAATTAAAAGCAGATGATACAGATGAACCGTTGATAAGTTTCAGAAATCCTCAAGATTTTTATCAGCAATGAAAAACAAATTAAACTCGGATCAACTTTCATTCTTCCACACAGATAGTTCTAACCGAAATGCAGGATTCATGGGTAAGTCCAAGCAGATACTGCAGTTGATCCTTGAACTTTTTGAAAAGCATGGAAAGATCAACGATAAAAAACCATGGCATAACAATGCAATACTGTCTCTGTACACATTTCTTGAAAATTATTTTACATAATCGAAACTAGTCGGAGTTAATTTAAAAATGTATGAAACAAACTAATTGATTACATATCAAAATATGTTTTGCCAAGTGCTAAATGAAAACCTAAACCAAGAAATATTTATTAGCACATTTGACATCAAGTACAGTGGCATGAAATTATAACCTGCAAACATTTGGATAGATTGTCAGAGTGACATTTATTATTATAGCAAAAATCTCTCTCCTGTCCAGTGATTTTAAATCGTAACTTGAGTTGTTGCTGTGCAACGTGGGTTTTGTTTTGTTACAATTCGATTTCCTCGGAACATAATTTACCAAACAAGAGGTGAATTCAATAAAACGAAATAAGACTATAGCCTTAGTAAGACTTAATTTTGCTTGCAGAGTTACGAACAGTTTGAATATTCATATATTCAGGCTATATTTTGTTTTATTGAATTTATTTAATGCTTTCTGCAACAAGTAAGGTTGTTTCTAATTTATTCAAACAAGAGGTGTCAAAATTGAACATCATTAACACTGATGTTATGAATTATTCAAGTTACAAGATACAAGTTACAAGTACTTTATGATGGCAGACGGTGTTAATCGGAGTAAACACTTGTAAAAGCCATGCTATGGTATTTCCATATTTGATGGTGAAAACAAAACATTGGTAAATGCCATAAAATTGAAGTGGCAGTGTAGGTTTTTCCGTTGACGTTAATAAATGATTTGCAAATGTCATATATTGATAATAAAAAAAAACTATCTATGCTCAAGCTCTAGATATGCTTGGTAATTTGTCGGACTACTAATGTAATGTATGAATTTCATTATCATGTTTGATAAAAAAAATTGAGATTGAAGGTTTGAACAACACATCATTTCAGTTAAATGATTGATACCCCTAAGATTATTCGCACTTGTAATGTTTATGATAAAAGATTTCGTGGCATTTATCAGTGTCTTGTTTTAGGCATCAAATGTGAAAATACCTCTAATTTGAAATTCGACGTTTTAATACCAGAATTAGGTTGACAACAAAGTAATTGCCAATTTTAAATATGAATGGGAGTAGTGTTTTTTCTGTCAGTGTTACAGAGAGAGAGAGAACAATACTTTTACAAATGACCTCAACAGGCAATTGACCAGAGGTCTTTCAGCCTAGTACAATAGCAAATAATAATAGTACATAAAAAAATTAAATAGGGGGAGCGAAAAATGAAAACAAAAACATTGTACAAAAAAAATTACTTGTTTTATGGAATTTTTTTTCATATTTTTTTGCATAAATGTGAAAGTTTGTGACAGTGAAATCATATTTCGTAGAAAAAGTTAACAACAACAAAGAAGTAATTTTTAATCAAACCTGGGATTAAATCAAAGCAGCATGGGCGCAAAGTGGTTAAGCATGAATGATTGAATCTGAAGTATGGCTTGTCCGTTCATCTGCGGATGAATTGTTTAGTCCGATCCGGTGGAAATTTTGATTGGGTCTTACAAGGGGAGGATCAGATGTGTGACTCACCGATTTGATCCATCTTTGGCACTCGTGTAGGTCATGACTGGGAGTGTAACAGGTGCAAGTAATAGGGCGCACTATTCACCCGCTTTCACACATCTGATCCTCTCCTTGTTAGTGCGTTTCGTTATTAATTTGTCCATGAGCGTGAATGTGGCTTATCAGTGTTACAATTATATAGTTTTAGCATTTGCTCAGCCATCAACTTTAGGTTTCTACAAAACCAAATTCAGTGTTAAATTTTAATATGGAGAACAAAAGCCTTATGTTTCATCATATTTTGCTTTATTATTTCCGAAAAGGAAAGAACGCAACACAAGCTGCTAAAAAGTTAAGCGATGTTAATGGCAATGAAGCTCTAAAAGAAAGACAGTGCCAAAATTTTAACTTAAGAATGAACTGCGGTCTGTGAACCAGCGCAAACAACATCGAAAGCTGAAATGCACCAAAAGAAGCCGTTTGGTAGGATTACAAAGGTATTGTGTATTTTGAGCTGCTTCCTGGGCACCAAACGATTAATTCAGATGCACATTATCGCCAATTGGACAGATTAAACTCTGAAGTTAAAAAAAATAACTACCAGAATTGAATCGCAAAGGTGTTGTATTCCACCATGGCCAACATTAGACACTCGTCAAAAATTATTGATGTTTGTTTGGGAAATGATATTACATTTATGAATTCCATGAGTCCGAGTTAATGATCAACATTACATCCCTCAAATGATCACAGTAATTAGATTATTACACCCGATTTTGGATAAAATAAATGATTGAATTTGGCAATTACTTTGTTTGCAACATAAGTGGCAGTGGCGGCTCGTGGATTTCCGTAGGGAGGGCAAAGACAAAGATGTCGCTCGTGCCGCACTACTCTTATAGAGGAGGCAAATATTACGTTGCTGTTTCGGTCAAATTTTCTTCAGTTGCCCCGCCGCTGTACATACACGAGCCGCCACTAATAAGTGGTATAAAAGGTCGATAGCGGTTTAATTTAAAATTACCAGAAAATTAACGACCGCAATCAGCATCTTTTTTGACTACTCGTTGCATCAAATATAAGTTTTATGGAGAAAATTTAATTTATTTGCCCCTACTAACCAAGTTGGAATAGTCCACTACAGTTGCCACGATCTCAAAGTAATTACGTAATTATTAACGCCGTGTAAATTATATGCATCCATGCATTTACACTTTCACACAATCCCATAAGGGGTGCTTAATATTTAACAAAGAAATTCCTAGCAGTGCTGGATGGCTAGCTCTGGACCGACCTAAGGTGTACGCTGACTATTACGCCTGCGCACACCTCCGGCCGACACAATTTTCCGTAGCGAACCGCCACTGGTTCTTAGACCCTCTAAAGTAAAACAAACAAAAAAAACAATCTTTGAGCAAATTTTGGAGTGGTAAAGCCCACACCCAAACCGTAGCAGTGGAAAACAATCATAACAAAGTATAGGATATATAAATAGGAATGTTATTCGACATCACAAAATCGGCTCCCGTCGATTCCATCAACAATAAAAATATGTAAAATATGTAAAAATATGTAAAACACACTTTAAAAAGTTGGTTATGTGCTTGAAAATAACCTTCCACTTATTTACACATGTTTAGATAGATATGTAGCGTTTTTATTTGGATATGTGTGTGAAAAGAACACTGAAGGAAAACCTAGTCGTTTCCACGGAATGCTAAAATTGAGCACAAGCTTTCAGATATGCACGGTATACACTCTCTCTCGCTGGGGGGGAAGAAGTCTTTTCGCTCTAAAATGCACTTCACATTTTACTCGGGTCGTAATTCTCCAAAGTCCACTTCTGCCGCGCGTAATCCGAGTCACAGGTCTCCATCAGCAGTTTGCTCTTCGATTCGTTGATGGCCAGGCATTTGTCGCTGCTCCCGTGCCGGAGGAGCTTCGTCCCGGAATCGTATTCCCAGAATTGGTTGCCCTTAGAGCCGTGGCAAGGGTAGAGGATCACTTCTTGGCCGCTGTAATCCAGGCACGCTTCGTCGCGTCGGATTTCTCCGACCTTGCTCAGCATCCAGTACTGGAACATAATATTAAATTACAACGTGCACTTGGTTACGACCTGCAAATAATATAAGTTACCACGAGAGTTAGTTTAGAAGTTGTATTACAGCAAACTACGGGATATGTTTCGGAATTGTATTTAGCAGACGTTAAGTTTTATATTACAACGTAATTATTTGTTTCGTTAACTACCACCGGATGTTTAGAGGGTTAAGAATGTTGTAGAACTAGTCTTTATACATAAATGTAATAAATTATAACACCGTTTAGTTGTATTCGGATGTTTTCATAATAAGGCTTCAGTAAGTAATTACAGAACAGATTAACATCTTGGGTAATTTGCATAAACAAAATTTAAAGTGAAAATAAAGCCTACTTACTCTTACTTAACTTTCAACACGCTGGTTGATTAAAAGATTTTATCAAATTTAATGATACGCAAATTTGCAGGTGAGCTAATTGAAAAAGAAAAATTAAGTTACCCAAAAAAATATCTTAACATGTGCTTTAAGTAGAAATGCAAATAATAGGATTCTGTAAATAATGTAACGTTCTGGTATCATTTAAATATGTGGATGAAACTGAAAGACAATTATTGTGCGTAAATTAAAATTAAGGCGCTAAAAAAATCAAAACAATATTGGGTAGTGCAGTGAATCTAAATTATTTAAAAATTTGCTAATCAAATGGATTCTTATAAACTGATAATACAAACATTTTAATTAAAATAAATACACGCAGAGATAGATTGTTTCTGAACACAATCCAATCGTATTCACAATCTTAGATTTTGTTCCTTTCGTAAAACTTAATTTCAAGAAAAATACCCTGAAACTATTATCTTCGAAAAAGAAAAAACAAGTGATTTTAAATGTATGAATCTGTTAATTTGTAAAAAATAGTGAGGGAGGCAAAGTTTCGTTCACTTCGTTCACTCGAATTGCGTACTCAGCTGAGCTTTGTGGATGATGTAATTCTAGTACTGAATTTGGATTTGTTCGATACCTCCCCAGAAAGTCTGTAGCTTTGTATTCAAAATTTTAAATTAAAATAAATGACATGTTCGGAGTGATTTGTTGCTATGAAAAAACAAAAACAAAATAAGCAACGTTCTGTAAAGTAAATATAGTGGTTGCGTGCATATTGTGGAAATTGTGGAAATGGATGATGAAGAGTAGTATGTCCCTGAGGATGTTCCCGATGATATCAAGGTACCAAACAGGGCCACGCCAAGGTATGTTGCCGCCGGGGTGCGAGGCAAAAATTTCCGCCCTCTTTCCATGCGAAAAGGGGGATAGAGAAAATGAATACCACCATTGATCGGCGCGTCTCTAAATTATTTAAAAAGAAAGAATTTCGATATAAACAAAGAGATACGTTCATGGATTTCGCGTACGCAAAGAATAAACAATCATCTATTTCATGAACGTATGTGCTACTAAAAAAAAGTATTTTAGGTGAATTTATATTTTTTACGAGCGCAGATTTTAAATAAATTGTTTGCAAATTGTAAAACAAACAATAAGATTTGGTGGGTGCCAAGCTAAGAGGGATCTTAGCACCGATGCTTCGGGCTAATGACCGGCCTACCGCCCTTGTGCTGGGCACCCCTAACAAAAATCAAAATTCAAAAGTCAAAATCACGTTATCAGAAAAAAATGGGAAAATGTACATAATGACAGATCATTGTGCGTGAATGAAAACTAGTGAGCGAAAGGAATGAAAGGGAAACTTGTACTCACTGGTAGTTATAGATACACTTTAGATTACTTTCTGGCGAGGTATCGAACAAAAGCTTTTTTGATTTGATGATTTAATTTAAAAAAAATTAAAACTGTTAGATCTAAAGAAAATATTTTATGGGGGCGTTCCTCAGGGGCTAACCAAGTGTTTTCTTCTCAGGGAAAAGCTATTAGAATTAATTTCAATCTAGGGTATACCGAAGATAGTAGAGAATACTTCATTAAGTTAAGCTAAAGGCAGCTGCTCAGTTGTTCATGAGCCAAAATACGTACGTCTTTTCCTAAAATTATTGGCAAGTGTCAAGGTGACATATATTGACATTTTCAGGGCTTGATTTCAGGCGGAACGCATCGGAACGGTATCTATTTTGAGCCAACAGACGCTTTATTACTTGATTTGATTTTTAGATGAACCAACTTAGATGAATGCAAAATATATAAACACATTTCCAGAAAATCTTAGAAAGATAAATATAATCTTGTGTTTTTCTTGTAATCATGTCCAGTGGCGGCTCGTGGAACATTTTGATGGTAGAGCCACTTAGCATACAATATATCCCACCGTCTCCTTTTTGAAGAATAAACAAACGATCATTGAAATTGTAAACCTTTACTTGTTGCGCAAGCATTCAATAAATTCAATAAAGACGAAAAGTAGCCTGCATATACAGGGTGTTAAAAAATAGTGGAAAATATTTAAGGGGGTAGTACTATGAACCAAAATAAACAAAAAGTCTTAATAAACATGGGTCCTCGAAGTAACGGTTTCGGAGATATGAAAGATTATTCTTGCTTGAAACATTTATTTGCAATTATTTATTACTTATGCAAATAAACAAAGGGAGATTTTAGAAAACAACAAAGAACAGAGTTACCGAAGATGTTCGAAATGCCCCCCTTCCATTTCCAAGCAGGCGCGACATCTTGGTTTGAAGGATATTCGAACTAAAACACCTTCATTGGATCGGATTTGTTGGTGGTTTTGATTAATTCTTAGCTGCAGCTCCTCGAGGCTATTTATAGGAGTTCAATGGACTAGTAATTCTCTAACGGCAATAGAAAAATGAGCTGGAGCACCATCATGCTGGAGCCAGAGGAATGTCGTCCAAAAGATCATACATTGTGTTCTGTAAAAAGTTTAGGCAAGCAGCGCCTGCTAACCGGTTTGGCAAAACAACGGGACCTAAAAACCAGCCGCCTATTATACCCATACATGTTTATTTTACAAAACATCAGCCAACTATGAAACGAAAATGCAAGTTTTTGCAGAATAAAAACAAACACTTTGTACCAAATGTGTTCCGTTTAAAAGTTAAAAAACACAAATCAATTGAAAATGAATTATTTTTTTGGTAATGTCTTCGTTTATTTATTTATTTATTTCCCAACAGAAATACATCCAATAATAGGGAAACATCTAAAATATACTAATACATTAAAAACAGAAAAAATATCTTGTTATTCGTTCTGGTGATTGAGTTACCCTCTATCGCCAGAAAACAACTGATCGACGAATTTCTTTTTTTTTGTCTTATCTGCATCTATTCGATGAGTATATCACTTTGCTGAAAGAAGTTGCCAAATTAGGTCATCCGTTCAAGAGTTATCTTCTAAAACCCAAAAAGCAATTCAACAACGAATCATCTGTTGGTTCTATCTACATCTTTCGGATGAATATAAGAGTTTGCTCAAAGAATATTACAATTCTGGTTATCAGTTAAAAAGTTAACTTTAAAAATGGTGATGTGGCCATCATGTTTCTTTCTCCGATTTGATATTATAATAGTTATTTATATTTATATTATACTTATCAAATCGAATGAAGTAACATGATGGCGACATCACCAATTTTTCCAGAAATTGTTGAAATCGTCTCTAGGGACCTCAAAACGGATATTTCTTTTCAAACAAAAAATTGAAAAGAAAATTCACGATCACAATACTTCCTCGTACTTTGTAACGAAGAAAGTAAAAACCGGAAATTAATTTAACAACAAATTTAATTTTTCAGCCTACATATTTTCTATAACACAAAAGAATTTGAAAACTCGTTTAAGAGTTATCCTAAACGATAATAGAAATTAATTGAACGGCGAATTTATTTTTTATTCAATACTTTGCTGAAAGAATTTTTAAAATATGTTCTTTCGCTCAAGAATTATCCTCAAAAAAACAAAGAAATTAATTTTTTAGGTCTTATCTGCATCTATTCGATGATTACAACATGTTGCTGAAAGAATTTGCCAAATTTGGTTCAAGATTACAATTAATTTTTTGGTCCTATCTACATTTATTCGATGAGAACAATACTTTGAGAATTTTCAAAATCTGCTTGTTCGTTAATTCTTAAAAAAAATTAAAAAAACAGTGCATTTAGACTTAATAAAAAAATCTGGCTAAGCTTGAAATTTGAGGTTTGTTGGCTCTACATAACGAGCGGCCCCTGATCATATGTCACCCGTTCCCGTACCTAAAAGTTTATATATTTTCATTTTTAAGAAATAAGAAAATACAAGCGGCTTTTTGTTCATGGCCTGCTTTGACTAATTTTGATTAGATCTCGCTGTATTATTACTGTACATTTTCTATTTATTCGGAATTTCTGTATGAAAGTTGATGATCCTCCAGCTGTGGTCTGTCCGAATATATATCTTGAAACCTGAGCAACATGGCAAAAAATGTTTCAGATAAAAGTTGTAGGGTTCGCAGGGGGACATATGCCGGTGACCTTGGAAATGTCCTTGGCGTTAATTTTCAAGGTCAAAGAAGATCAACTTTGATTTTTCAAATAGAACCCCCTATTTTTTATTGCGGGATCGTATTCTACGGTAAAAAATCCACATTTTTTGTTGGAAATTTTTTTTAAGAGATTTTTCACGAATTTTGTCCGTCATGTTTGAAATCTCAGATGAATCCAGGCTGTGATTCATGCATTATCCTCGGCATTAGAGTCACCCGATGTGCACTAAGTGGCAGTTGCCGATGGGATTTCGCACATCATTGGTCCCGAGAAAGGTCGATGGTTTCAGTGGCTGGAGGTTCGATCTCGTTCTTAGATCAAATGCTCGATCAGGTGTTCATCCTCGTCAATGCACTTCTGCAACCGCTGGCGAAAGTTTACTTGAACATTTCGAAGGGTTCGGATAGGAATTGATCGAAATGCAGCGCTAATCCTCTCCTTCATGTTCTGCACTGTTGTCGTACTAATTAATTGAAAAGTTTGAATATTGATGAAACCTAATGCCATCAGACGTCGCGCGGAATATCTGACTGCTCGTCGCGTTGCTTTCATGCTAATGCCAAGGGTAATGCATGAATCACAGCCTGGATTCATCTGAGATTTCAAACAACATGAAAGGCAAAACTCGTGAAAAAACTCTTAAAAAAGCAATAAAAAAAAAAGTTTCCTACAAAAAGTTTGTATGTTTTCCTGTAGAATACGATCCCACTATAAAAAATAGGGGGTTCTATTTGAAAAATCAAACTTGACCTTCGTTTGACCTTGAAAACTAACGCCAAGGTCATTTTCAAGATCACCAGAATATGTCCCCGTCCGAACCCTACAACTTTTATTTGAAACATTTTTTGCCGTGTTGCTCAGGTTTCGAGATATTTGGGGTGGCAATTTAAAATCCTTGTATAACTTTTTTCATCTTCAAATGTAATTCTCTTTTGTTAATGTTTAAGTATTGCAGTTTTGTTTCCTGCTATGGTCTGTCAATTGTTTTATAGTGTGTTCAAAATATGTTGTTACTGAAAGGATTTGTAAATTTGAAAGTTAATTTAACACGTTGACTGCCACGGCCTTAAGAACTGTATTGAACACCTACGAGTATTCTTGTAGTTGGCAGTCAACGTGTTGACGAAGGACTAATTTTGTACACTTTTTCCAATCTCCAATTGAAGAGAGATTTACAAATTTTGGAGCAAACTTCATGAGAGATTCATTTTGTATAACTTTTCTAATCTTCAATTGTAATTGTCGTCTTTTGTTAAAGTTCAAGTGTTGTAGTTTTGTTTCCAGTTGTGACCTGTTTTGTAGTGTATCGAAACAAGCAATTGCTGAAAGGATTTGTAAACTTTGCAGCTGATTTAACGAGGAATGCATTTTGTATATTTTTTCCAATCTTCAATTGTAATTCTCGTCGTCTTTAGTCAAACTGCAATTCTGTTTCTAGCTGTGAGATTAACCCTTTGAGGGGCACATTTTTGGGAAGGAGATAAAACGGGGAAACTGATGGCACTTTGGCACTTACGGTTTTCGGAGTCGCTGATTCCTATTTCGGTGTCAGAAATGAGTTTTGACAGCTGTCAAGTGTCGGAAAATGCATCGGGAAATAGGCGTTCATTGGCTGATCCAGGAAGGTTACAGACCAATAATGATGTGGGAAGAATTTTTCGATAGTTGACAACTGTCAAAAACTGTCACAATGGACAGAATGTAGTGAACAACAAGTTGGGCGTCGTTTCCCCATTCCCAAGGTCGCTGAACAAGATTTCAACATCGGAAAAGTGTTTTGACAGCTTGTCAACTGTCAAGTCATGTATAATAAAATCAAACCCAGTAGCCAGGCGTTCATTGGCTCCCTGGGAATATAATTGATGACTAACAATGAAGTGGGAAGAATATGTTGGCAGTTAACAGCGGTCAAATAACTGTCCAAGTGAAGAGAATGAAATCAAAATACAAGGTTGGCATGGTTTTACCGGCAGAATATCGATATCCGAGATGGCATTGGCTTTCCGGTTGACAGTCCGTTGACAACTGTCAACTATCAACTAATATTTTAGGTATTGAAATCGCGAACAGTGACCGCGAAAACCTATAAATAAAAATGAGTGGCAGCTTCCATTTCTGTGATCCTTGCCTCATCTTGGCAGTCCGATGACAACTGTCAAGTACTATTGCCATATCGAACAATTCACAAGTTGTAGAATGAGCGATACACTCCGTTGACTCGTTTACAACTGTGTTAAGCAATGTTATTCCATGCGTGCCGTCCGTCCTATTCCAACAAGTGTGCGTGTAGCTTAAGTAAGCAAGTTAAAAAAGGAAGACATTGGTAACAAGTTTCTTCACCAGTTTGATAAAGCGATGCTAGCGGGAAAGAGAGTACTTCATAAAATTCTGCAATCAAATCAGAAACTTACTTTAAGCCGGACATATTATTTTTAAACCTACTGTAATCAAAAAGATAGGTTTTAAA
This sequence comes from Ocypus olens, assembly GCA_910593695.2. Taxonomy (NCBI): domain Eukaryota; kingdom Metazoa; phylum Arthropoda; class Insecta; order Coleoptera; family Staphylinidae; genus Ocypus; species Ocypus olens. The sequence goes on from OU343062.1 coordinate 28,697,273, forward strand.
AACCTAGAGTTATAGAAAAGATCATTTTACATTTTACTAATTTTTATTAATAAGTTTTCTGTAACCATTATCGTTTCATTATTATAAACTAAAAATGAAAAAAAAATTCTTTTCTCGAATAAAAATGATTTTATGAAATGGTATCTAGGGACCCCAAAACGGATATTTCTGTAAAAGAAAAATTTGAAAAAATTTTCACGATCACAATACTTTCTCGTAGTTCGTAACGGAGAAAGTAAAAAATAGAAAACACCATCAATTTTTTTCGTATGCATTTAAAATAGTTTTCCGAAGTTTAGGTAAACTAAAAACGCCAATTATTTTCCATTTACTATTTTACTAATTTTAATTTCTATTTTTACTAACAAATATATCAATTTATCGAAAAAAGCATGAACTGTTAATTTCCCCCTGATTGAGAGGGAATAATAAATAAATAATAAAATAAAACTTACAATTGGTAAAATAGTAGAAAATCGGTGTACTTTATTTATCCAAACCTTGGCAAACTATTTTCAGTGCATATGAAAAAAAAATTGATGACTTTTTCTGTTTATTCAAAACTCTAAGGTTAGTCTGCGACATCTAAATGCGACTTTTTTAAATATAATTAATTTCGAGTATATTTTTAAAATTTCCCGAAATCTAGTAAAGGCGGTAGTCTGTGCTTTTTACAAAACCATAAAATAGGATTAATTTTGAGTATATTTTGAAAATTTCAAGTTTGCGGCAATTGTTTTTATATTTTTTTTATCGCTCAAAAAATGCACAACTTCAGAATGACACTACACTCTGTTCTCGTGCAATTATCCCGGAATCTAGTAAAGGGGTAGTTTGTGATTTTTATAAATCCATAAAATAGGATTAATTTCGAGTATATTTTCCAAATTTCAAGTTTGTGGCAATTGTTTTTATATTTTTTTATCGCTCAAAAAATGCACAACTTCAGAATGACACTACTCTGTTTTGGTGCAATTATCCTGGAATCTAGTAAAGGGGTAGTTTGTGATTTTTATAAATCCATAAAATAGGATTAATTTCGAGTATATTTTCCAAATTTCAAGTTTGTGGCAATTGTTTTTATATTTTTTTATCGCTCAAACAATGCACAACTTCAGAATAACACTATACTCTGTTCCCCATCTCAAATCAGGCTCCTCAATAATGCCTCGAATGCTAATTAAGATTAGATTTTAATTACCATTCTCGTCTTTTGACAGTCTATTGGCAGCTGTCAATTGCCAAAATATATATCAGCTTATCGTAAGTCAGGACTAGAGCACACCAGAAAATGAAATCAGCGCATTTTTCGCGAATCTCAAATATTTTGTGAATCTTGACAGCTGTTTTGACAGTTGACAGCTGTCAAAAGTCATTTTTGACACCAGATTCGTAATCAGCGACCCCTAAAACATATATCTAGGTAATAAAATCATATTGTTAATTGCAAACATTTTCATCTATATTTGTTAATAACAAATTCCCAATGAACAATAATGCCAAATTTTTAGTTTGGGTAGTTGAGGGAACTCATAAAACCCCCAACACCCATTGTCCACGTGCCTAGGGTACAAAATAATGGCACCTGAGCGAGGGAATGTAGGTGGGACGTATATATGTCCCACCGCCCCGCAAAGGGTTAATTAATTTATAGTGAGTCGGAAAATGTTGTTCCTGAAGGGAATTACAAAATTTTAAAGCAAATTCCACGATAGATTAATTTTGTACCATTTTTCCAATTTGCAATTGTAATTCTCGGCGTCAAGTTTCAAGTGTTGCAGTTTTTTTTTTGCAGCTGCTGTCATTTGCTTTATAGTGTGTCGAAAATATGTTGTTACTGAAAGGATTTGCAAATTTAGAAGCAAAAGTTTTGTATAATATTTTCAATTTTCAATTTTGATACTCGTTGTCTTCTGTCAAGTTTCGGGTGTTGTAATTTTGTTTGTACAAGGTGGGGTCAAAGGAAGGTCATAATGTGAATTTGCTGATATTTTGTTTGGGCTCTGCTTTCATGGAAAGATTATTTGAAGGTGTAATATTTATGACATTAAGTTGAAAAAATGACCACCTCCTAAGTTGATGCGCATTTGTGCTCGTTTTACGGCATTTTAAATTGTTACATCTGGCTAGAAATGGGTGATGTCTTCTTCAATATTGGCTTTCAAGACTTCCAAGGTTTGTGATTTGTTGTGGCAAACGCGAAAATTCCAAGAGCCCCAAAGGAAGAAGTCTAGCGACGTCAGATCTGGCGATCTGGCCGGCCAGTTCAAATCGCCAAAATGAGAGATGGTACGGCCCGGAAATTGTGCCCGAGCTGTGTGAGCGGTTGCTCCATCTTTCTGGTACAAACTATGCTCGAGACCCAATTCAGCAACTTGCGGTAAAAAAACTCGGTCTGTAGCGTTCACTAGTTACGGCTACGATGGTGCCGTCCGCGTCCTCAAAAAAAGAACTAATCACCTGTTAACTGCAAATGCTTCACCAAACAGTCACTTTGAGGGGATGTAATGGCTCTTCATGCATTTCATGCGATTGCGATTGATTTCACAGTATTTTAAGGTGACTTATCATTTTCATTTCATTATAGATTCACTATATATTCTACCCTGCGTTCAACATTGTTTGATAGGCATTTGAATTTGGCGCGTTGTTTTTCATATTGCAATGTTGGTACCTTCGTGCGAGAGTGTCAAATCGATCATTAGCGCCCGCAGAATTAACTGTCAGTGCGATCGTGTGTGCTTTATAGATATTTAGTTTTACATTTACGTTTTATACCATCTCATCTTACTGCAGATATTTTATTGGTAAGTTAAAAAATAACCACATCAACACATGCAAATCTTAATTATGAAATGTGATTTTAGGTTAAGAATGCCGTTCGAAGATCACCACAACAGGTTTATCCTTGAAGCATATTTTCGAACAAGGACACGCAACGCAGAAGGGTGTTGGAATTATTCCTATCAAAATTGCGAGGAACAATTTTATGAGCAGTTTCCTGATGTTGAGTTTGGTCACAATTACTTTGTGCAACATGTTTGCCGTATTGTTACCAGATTCCATGAAACCGGCAGCGTTTCCAAAGGAAAATCTACAGGCCGACCTACTGTCCTTATGGAAGCAGTCGTTGAAGATATTCAATAAAGACTAGATGTGAGAAATCGCTCCGATGTTTGTCTGCTCAGACAAATTTATCGCTCGGTACATGTCAGAAGCCTTGCAAAAAAAATTTACATTTAGATCCGTACAAGGTAACTGCAACTCAACAGTTGCTGCCGCCTGATTATCCTCGCCGAGTGCAGTATTGCAATTGGTTTAACGAGTTCCTGAATGATGACGATTTGTTAGATTTAACGTTTTACAGTGACGAAGCTTGGTTTCACCTTAGCGGCTATGTGAACTCGCAAAACCATAGAGTGTAGGCTGCAGAAAACCCCCATATATTTGTTGAGGTTCCATTACATCCTCAGAAGGTAGGTGTATGGCTGGCAATGTCCCGAAGGAGAATCTATGGCCCTATTTTTTTTAATGACAATATTAACGCAGCTCGCTATCGGGAATTACTCTTGAATCCTTTTATCGAACAACTTCATGATGATGAATTGCAACAAGGATACTTTCAGCAGGACGGAGCTACTGCGCATACTGTAAATACAACGTTAAATCACCTGCGGCAGTTCTTCGGAGATAGGTTAATTAGCAAAGATCTATAGCCACCTCGCTCACCAGATTTGACACCGCTGGACTATTTTATGTTCGGATATTTAAAAAATAAAGTGTATACTGATCGACTCCACATTTTACAAGAACTGCGCAATACAATAACAGAAGCGGTGTACAATGTTACAACTGAAATTTTACAAAATGTCTTCAACAACATGAAACGTCGGGTAACTTTGTGTTTGGATCAAAATGGGCAACACTTTGAACATCTGTTATAGTTTAGTTCAAAATAAATTCCCTAATAGTCCTGCCACTGGTAAGTACCAACATTAAAAGTTTTTTTAGCAGTGGGAAATTCAAACAGCTATCAAACAATAACGAACACACGGTATTAAAGATCCTTAAAATACTTCAGAAACAAGGGATGAATACCAATATTTTATATTTATGAACGCGATCATTAAAAATGAAAGAAATGTTGTAGTTTGCTTCAACGGATACTTTGTACGTACTCTGCGCACCGTTACATGATCTAAAATAATGGATTTTAAACATGTATCAGCTAAATCAATCCGGCTATTGTTACAAACTGTAAAGGCAGCCGGCGAAGGAGGATTTTTATTATGAATAGAATAACTAGTTCCAATTTAATATCAAAGAATCCCCACGGGCCCGAGCCGGTGTCAATGAGTTATCGATTCGAAAACGTAATTCCTTCAAACCAGACACCGGGTTATTCCGTTCGGATCTTTTATTTACAAAGTCGAATTCCCATTCCACCGACGCAATTACTATCAACCGTTTTCCCATTTAAATATTCAACAGTTGGCGGTTGCCTACCAGGATCAAAGGGTCTAATTGATATATTAAAGACGGAACTAGTCCACGTTTCGCGTTCGAATAAATTCGTCCCGGGGATATTTAGTTGGGGGAACGATTGCCGGTGTGAACATTTTCTTAAGTGACGATGACGTGAGCGTGCACGTGAGCTATTCAAATTTGCAACGTGCTGGTACAATTGAGTGGCACGTGACACGTACGTGGGAAATGGAGTAAGGAAACAACTTGCTTTGATTAATCCCATTTTCCTGCGTCAAACGGTTGAGCGTTGCGGGGTTAATCAAATCAGGTGAAACAATGATATTCCGAACTTCGTAGCTTGTAATCTTTAATTTGAATGTTAACTTATTACATTGATTTATTAAGTCGATTAAGTCGTATGATTTATACAGCGTAATGCATTTCCCGTCTTTTATAGCTCAGTTACAAATTAACTGTTCAACGCGATGCAAGACAAAGAAAATTCTTTTTGCAACGTGTTAATTAATTAATATATACTAAAAGCTCAAGGCCTAAATCTCATTTTTTTCAAATATTTTTTCAAAACCCTTATAGATATCGATTTGAAATTTTTACGAAAAATCACAAAAGACAAATACTATTAAAATTTCAACCCCCTCAAAAAAAGTGTTGCCAACCCCATAAAAATTTTTTTTTTACAATATTTATTTTTTTCCTGAAAGCCAGAAATGTCCTCTAGGGGCCTGTGAAAACCGCGATTTTCCAACTCACCTTTAGACTCGGGGGTGAATTTTTGAAAATCAATTTTTCGCGATGCAGAGGTTCGCGCCAAACCTATCTCCTCCCAGGATTTTTGAGTTGGAGGATTCAAATATAGCTCAAAAAATCCCCAATGCATCGGGACATAACGTTTGCTATCGCACGTTCCCGTAAAAAAATCGCTTGCAACCCCTCAAGCGGTTTTATAAAAAATCACATTTCGGACGCTTCCGGAAAAAAAGGCGCGCTTTCCCTTACGGTCACGACTCCGAATTTTATAGAGTTTTGTAGAACTAACTCCCCTCTACATTTTATGTCTCTTATGGATTTTTGATATCTCCAACCCCCGAGCAGTTATTCAAAGAAAACCACCCCCGATTTCAATAAAAAAAATTCTCCAGCGGCCATTTTTTATTTCACGCGAGAAATTTAAACGGCATACCATTCGGAATTGTATTCTGCGTCGAAAAAGTAAGGGCTATATTTTTTGTGGGTTTTTTTTTTAATTTGGAGATGTTGAACGCGTGAAAAAAATTAAAAATAAATACAAATCGCCTTGGTAAAAATCTACAAAAAATATATTTAGCCAACAGAACATTACTCTTTCGAAATAATTTTGGAATTTGAAATTCCACCAATTTTCTTGCAAGTTGTGTTTTTTTTTTTAATTCGGAGATGTTGAACGCGTGAAAAAAAATTAAAAATAAATACAACTCGCCGTCATAAAAATCTACAAAAATTATATGTACCCAACAGAACATCACTCTTTCGAAATAATTTTGAAATTTGCAATTCCACCAATTTTCTTGCGAGTTGTGTTTTTTTTTTAATTTGGAAAAGTTGAATGCGTGAAGAAAATTTAAAATAAATACAACTCGCCGTCATAAAAATCTACAAAAATTATATTTACCCAACAGAACATCACTCTTTCGAAATAATTTTGAAATTTGAAATTCCACTAATTTTCTTGCGAGTTGTGTTTTTTTTTTTTAATTTGGAGATGTTAAACGCGCAAAAAAATTAAAAATAAATACAACTTGCCGTCATAAAAATCTACAAAAATTATATTTACCCAATAGAACATCACTCTTTCGAAATAATTTTGAAATTTGAAATTCCACCGATTTTCTTGCAAGTTGTGTTTTTTTTAAATTCGGAGATGTTGAACGCGTGAAAAAATTAAAAATAAATACAAATCGCCGTCATAAAAATGTACAAAAATTATATTTACCCAACAGAACATAACTTTTTCGAAATAATGTTGGAATTTAAAATTCCATCAATTTTCTTGCGAGTTGTGTTTTTTTTTTTAATTTGGAGATGTTGCACGCGTGAAAAAAATTAAAAATAAATACAAATCGCCGTCATCAAAATCTACAAAAATTATATTTACCCAACAGAACATCACTCTGTCGAAATAATTTTGAAATTTGAAATTACACCAATTTTCTTGCGAGTTGTGTTTTTTTTTTAATTTGGAAAAGTTGAATGCGTGAAGAAAATTTAAAATAAATACAACTCGCCGTCATAAAAATCTACAAAAATTATATTTAGTCAACAGAACATCGCTCTTTCGAAATAATTTTGGAATTTGAAATTCCATCAATTTTCTTGCGAGTTGTGTTTTTTTTTTAATTTGGAGATGTTGAACGCGCGAAAAAAAATTAAAAATAAATACAACTCGCTGGCATAAAAATCTACAAAAATTATATTTAGCCAACAGAACATCACTCTTACGAAATAATTTTGGAAATTGAAATTCCATCAATTTTCTTGCGAGTTGTGTTTTTTTTTTTAATTTGGAGATGTTGAACGCGTGAAAAAAATTAACAATAAATACAAATCGCCGTCATAAAATAGTACAAAAATTATATTTACCTAACAGAACATCACTCTTTCGAAATAATTTTGAAATTTGAAATTACACCAATTTTCTTGCGAGTTGTGTTTTTTTTTTTAATTTGGAGATGTTAAACGCGCAAAAAAAAATTAAAAATAAATACAACTCGCCGTTATAAAAATCTACCAAAAATTATATTTACCCAACAGAACATCACTCTTTCGAAATAATTTTGGAATTTGAAATTCCACCAATATTCTTGCGAGTTGTGTTTTTTTTTTTTAATTTGGAGATGTTGAACGCGCGAATTTTTTTTAAATAAATACAACTCGCCGTCATAAAAATCTACAAAAATTATATTTACCCAACAGAACATCACTCTTTCGAAATAATTTTGAAATTTGAAATTACACCGATTTTCTTGCGAGTTGTGTTTTTTTTTTTAATTTGGAGATGTTGAACGCGCGAAAATATTAAAAATAAATACAAATCGACGTAATAAAAATCTACAAAAATGATATTTACCTAACAGAACATCACTCTTTCGAAATAATTTTGAAATTTGAAATTCTACCAATTTTCTTGCGATTTTTTTTTTCGAAAATTAAAAATTTGACGACGACATATTAGTTACCGAATTAATCCGTATCAAAGATCCCCATAAAGTTTTTCGATCCGATTTGTGGTTTTCGAGATATGACCGTCAAAAAGAAATTATGTCTTTCAAATAGCCATTTTAATAAATAAAAATCAAAGATGGTTTTGAAAAATTATTTGTTGACATAACAATTATTATTTTTATACTTAATAGTACAGTAGTAATTAAAATAACCAAGTGTTGCCCGGCGCATCCACCAGAATTAACATCTGTATAGTAATTTAAAGATTAATTTTCATACATGTCTTGCCACTAGCAATTGTCATCATAACTTTACATTCGAGATATTAGAGGTTTTAAACTGCAAATCCGATATAATTTAGTAAATTGCCGCAGGACAACAAATGAACATAAACTTGTACCACAAGTAGTTGTTGCAAGTTGCACACTCATCATCCCACAGGTATTACTTCATAATTAGAGAAAATTGGACCGTAACTACCATTATTAAGTAAACGAGCAGTTATCTTATGATGTATGGCCGCTAATTTTCCTCGCGCCGCACTCATCCGATATTATCCTCAAAGGGGGCAATTTTGAAAGCACGCGGGAATCCTTTGATCCTGCAGTGCGGTCCCTGAATGCCGAAATTTGCATGAAAGAAGAGCGGCCGATTATCGGAATCGGACGGGGGTTTCATAATAGCTGGCAGAGCCACTCTGCACTTTTCCGCCCGCATAATCAAGAACATGCTAGCCCCGGAGAGAATGAAAAAAAAAAAAAAACTCGCAGAAACGTAATATGCAGAGTTCCGATGAGTAAAGCAAAAAGTATATTTATATGAAAAATGGAAATGTTGTCCAATGCTAGTTTTCTAACACTGAATAAAGAATAATATCAAAAATTAAGTTTTTCAAAATGTTTAGTGATGTGCAAGATCGAGTATCACAAAGATCGATCAATCGGTGATCGATTAGTTGATGTATCGAGCCGCTCGACCTTTAGCTCGATCTGCTCGAGCGGCTTGTGAAGATCGAGCCGCGTTGATCGATCAAAAGATCGAGCGGCTTGAAAAGATCGAGCGGCTCGATCATTTGCAAAGATCGAGTACTCGATATGTTAGTACATCGTCTGTCTGGGCTATCGACCATATTATTTCGTTATTTATTATTTAATAAATCTAAGAAACGAATCAATAATCACCGCCAGCAAAAGCTGATCGATTATTGTCGCCAGTTAAAAGCCGACAAACTCTAAAATGTTAGCACTCCATTGTTGATGAACGATGGCATAAATCCAAATTTTAAAATGTGTGTACGGTTGATCTCTCATGATTCTCAACGCCTCATAAATGGCTACATTTGCCATTTCGCCATTGGCAATTTATAATTTACGACGGGCTCCGTAAAAGCCGATAAATAATTTGTAGAAAGAACCGCAGAGTTCGGGCAGTTGATGACTTATGCGCCCGGGGCGTCCATGCCGCGGCTGATAAAGGCGGGAACTTTATAATCCTAGATGGAAGCGTTCGGCGATAAATCATAAAATTGTTGTGAACTGCGAGTTTCTAAGTGATAAATGGTAGTTGCGACCATAAACACGGATGGAATTGGGTTGTCAGTGGTGGCGGCACACCTGGGACATCGCCGACCTTTTAAGGGACCCTCTCGTCCGGCGTTAACATTAATACAACATCTCCCGGTCAACTGTGTTAAACAGCTGACAAATTAAGTTGGAATTGTGAACGGGAAATGCCGACGGGACATTAATTGACTGAGAAGATGTGTCGTGTCGCTTGCGTGCTTGCACGTCATACGCGGAAGGGATGTCGCATACTTAATTATCTGCGGTGGTTTAGGTAAGTTTTACAACATACTTGACTTCAAGTGTTCACAAGTGTTAACATGATTTTTTTACTGAATTGGATGATGTGACACTAGAAAATCTTATTTTTATCAAACTTCTTAAAATTATTAAGAAGTAACGTTGATAACGTATAAAATTTAGTTAATATTGGAAATGTTATTTTTATCCATTAATAGTGTACTTATACCCTAAATTAGTTTATGCAATAAAAATCTTATTAGTTTTTACAAAACTATACAGTAAAAACTCAAGTTGGGTCAAATCAGGCATTCAACTACTACACGTCTTCCTGTCCATCTACCGGAAAACATTTGATCTGAATATTGGCGCACTTGATGGGAAAAATGGGTCGGTGTTCCGTCTTGTTGAAACCACATGGTTTAAGCGCGTATATATTGATTGCTTGGTTTGGGCGTATTTTTTTATATAAGTATAGAGTATTTGTCTTAATACCGCTCATCTGCAATGAATGTTTTTTTTAAATAATATATGCTCGCTCATAAGGCGTGTATTGTATTATTAATGGTAATATAGACACTCTTTGTGTTCAATGAGTACCTTGAAAATAGTACAATCAGGGAATAAGATATTGTTGTAAAAGTTGAAGAAATCTTTTTTTTCGTACACATGATCCTAAAACAGAATTTAAAAATTTTTGTTGCATTAAAAAAAAAAAAATTCGCGCCGAAATACTTTTTTACGTTCATATGATGATCCTGATACACGATTCAAAATTTTTCGTTACATTTTTGTCAAAAACATTTTTTCGCGCTAAAATATTTTTTTTTGTACACATGATCCTAAATAATAATAATAATAATAATAATAAATTGTCTTTATTAATGTAAAGGTAATCACAAATATTAAATTTACAAGAGTAGGCGAAGTTCAGTTAGTTTATTCAACTATTAACTGCTCTTCCACTTCCAACCTACTATATCAATTAAATTAAAGTTAATATTAAAAATAATTTTTTTTTAATTTAAAAAAAATTATGGTACTGTTTAAAAGCGAATGCATTGTACATGCTTAAAAATTTGTTTCGATATATGCTGGCATATTTAAAACTCATTCGTCATCAACTTACAACGTATCTCATGTTTAAAATTAATCAATGTAAGATTTTTTAATTGCGTAGGTATTTTGTTATAAATTTAATAAATATTGTAAAAAAATGATCTCTCAAAGAATGCAGACTTGTAATATGGCGGTACCTCTAAATCTCACATTGATATTGAGCACATCAGAACAAACGCAATTTAAAATTTTTCGTTGCATTTTTGTCAAAAAAAAATATTTCGCGCTAAAATATTTTTTTTCGTACATATGATCCTAAAACACAATTAAAATTTTTCGTTGCATTTTTGTCAAAAAAAAAAATTTTTAGTACACATGATCCAAAAACACAAATTAAAATTTTTCGATGCATTAAAAAAAAAAAATTCGCACCTAAATACCATTTTACGTTCATATGATCCTGATACACGATTTAAAAATTTCTTTTTGCATTTTTGTCAAAAAAAAATTTTCGCGCAAAAATTTTTTTTTCGTACACATAATCCTAAAACCCAATTTAAAATTTTTCAATGTATTTAAAAAAAAAAAATTCGCGTCTAAATACCTTTTTACGTTCATATAATCCTGATACACGATTTAAAATTTTTCGTTGCATTTTTGTCAAGAAAATTTTTCGCGCTAAAATATTTGTTTTTTCGTACACATGATCCTAAAACACAATTTAAAATTTTTAGATGCATTGAAAAAAAAATTGCGCCTAAATACCTGTTTACGTTCATATGATCCTGATACACGAGTTAAAATTTTTCGTTGCATTTTTGTCAAAAAAATTTTTCGCGCTGAAATTTTTTTTTTCGTACACATGATCCTAAAACAGAGTTTAAAATTTTTAGATGCATTAAAAAAAAAATTCGCGCCTAAATACCTTTTTACGTTCATATGATCCTGATACACGATTTAAAATTTTTCGTTGCGTTTTTGTCAAAAACATTTTTTTGCGCTAAAATATTTGTTTTTCGTGCACATGATCCTAAAACACAATCTAAAATTTTTCGTTGCATTTTTGTAAAAAAAAAAAATTTCGCGCTAAAATTTGTTTTTTCGTACACATGATCCTAAAACACAATTCAATCTTTTCGTTGCATTTTTGACAAAAAAAAGAATCGCGCTAAAATATATTCCGATGCATTAAAAAAAATCGGGCCTAAATGATCCTAAAACACAATTTCAATTTTTTCGATGCATTTAAAAAAAAATGTCGGGCTAAAATATTTTTTTCGTACACATGATCCTAAAGCAGAATTTAAAATTTTTCGAAGCATTAAAAAAAAATTCGCGCCTAAATACCTTTTTACGTTCATATGATCCTGATACACGATTTAAAATTGTTCGTTGCATTCTTGTCAAAAAATATTCCCATCGCTAGTGACTGAATGGTCAAACCTATACTAATATATATATATATATATATATATATATATATATATATATATATATATATAGTAAAAATGTCGAAGAAAAATCCTCGTATCAGGGAATCCGACCAAAAAGGGGTGGTTAATAAATCATCTATTTATCATAAAACCGAGCTTTCGCCAATGTTTATTAGCTTCTTCAGGGATAACGCTACAAAATAATTTACAAGAGTGAAAAATTTTATAAGTTAAATGAAATGAGGTTATGCACGTGTTCGCGACGCACGTGTTGGCGAAAATGTACTTACATGGAAGATGTGAAAAAATAAACCGTTGAACATACGGAATTAATGAAAAGGCTCGATGCAGTAATAGTGAAACATATTAAAATTTGTTTAAAACGTTGATGTCACAGGATTAAAATTTACAAACACACATCGCCGGACATGTTGGTTTGAGACGATGACTAACAGTGATTGTGAACTAGGTTAGATTGTAATGGCCGAGGTACAAGCCAAACTGGAGGGAGAACACTACACAATTAGTGCCAACCCTGGGAATTGAAGCCGTCAAAGTGGCGGTAAAATTTGAATTTGACAATTTAAAGTGTAAAAGAGTAAAAGTGTAAAAATGTATAATAAAAGGGGGGTGGTGTTGTCTGTGGCTATCAATTTAACCTTTACAAATGTAGATTATAACATTAACAATGACTGACTCATTTTAACGTTATAATAAAATGTAGGGGTTAGGATTAATAGATGAGTTAAAAAATATATAATATAAGTGTTAGAAATGGTAGTTAAGTGATGGTGGTTAAATGTTGAGCACAACATTTACGGTGAATAAAGTGGATTAATGTAACCCCCAGATTGTAAGTTGTAATATTAACAATGTACAAGTCATTGTAGTATTGCAACACATTGCAGCGGTTGCAGGGTTGTTATTGAAAACGTATAAGTTACGTAATGTTAAAGATATATAAAAAAGGGTAGTGTTTAAAAGTTTAAATTATTTAGGTGTAATACAGCAATTTCAATAAATTGCTGGGGTAAGAGAGAAAACGTGAGATGTATAATAATAATTGGTTTGATTACTGATAACGAGAACAATTAACTAGATCCAAACGAAAATCAAGTAGCAGAAACTAAGGAGTTGTGTGAATTATTAATCAGGGGATCGTTATTAGTCTTATGATGGTCTGAAAGACTGATAAGGTAGGAATAGATATTACTTAAGTGATCTGTGTCTGATTTGAAATTCATTGTTTTTTTTCACGGTTCTTCTGAATGTGATACATCTCCAGAAACAGTCTGCCCCTGTAGGACTTACAAGTGTCGAGAACTTTTACGTTGTTGAAGTCTGGGTTGTGGTTTCAAGAGTTGCAGTGAATAGAAAGAGCACATGACTTCTTGCCCAGTCTGTAATCGCTCCTGTGCTGTGTCAAACGTGACTTGAGCCACTGTGAAGTTTGACCCACATAGGAGAGATCACAACCCGAGCAAGGTATATTGTAAATTACGTTGGACAAGACATCAATTGAGTTCTTGTCTTTAAGCCTAGTGAAAAAATGACTGTTAAGGGTGCTAATGTTAGATTGAGCTATTCTGACTTTGTCGTGGCCCAGAACGTTAATAAGTTTAGGGGTGAGGCCCTCTGCGTAGGGCAACTTTCTGAATGTTATTTGGTCGGGGGGGTTTGGGGGAGGTTCAATAGGGACTACTGTTGGTGGAGTAACAATAGGATCTTGTCGGTTAAACATCAGTTTAGACACAAGTGAACGCGGAAAACCATTGTTAACCGCTATATCAGCTAATAAATGTAGGTTTTTTTCCCTGAAGGAGTGATGGCAAATTTTTATAATTCTAGATTTCAAACCTAATAAGGTGTTAATTTTCACTCGAAAAGGTGAATGTGAGTGAAAGTTGATATAACGGCCGGAATTCGTTGGCTTGCGGTACCAGTCCAGGACAAGAGTGTTGTCAGTTCTCCTAACAACCCTCGTGTCCAAGAAGGGTATGCATCCATCGACTTCCGTTTCAACTGTGAATTGAATATGTGTGTTGAACGTGTTAAAAGTGTCGAGAGTGAGTTGAACCGATTCGAGGGGCACAGCAAGAATTAAGTCATCGACATACTTCTTGATGAAGGGTAGTTGGAAAGGTAATTGAGGGATGACCGCATCCAGTAAGTCGTCCATGACGATTTGAGCCAAAATGGGACTCAAGGGGGAGCCCATTGGTGTCCCAAAGGTTTGCTTATAGAAAGACCCATTATAAGTGAAATAATTATTATCCCCAATGAATTTAATAAGTTTAATGAAGTTAATTTTATCTAAACCCGTGTGGGGTATAATTGAATTGAATTTTGAATCAATAATATTAATTACTAGATCCATAGGGTCGGATTCCCTGATACGAGGATTTTTCTTCGACATTTTTACTATTTTCCAACAAGTACGGCCGTTACTTCCCTCCAGCATATATATATATATATATATATATATATATATATATATATATATATATATATATATATATATATATATATATATATTTGGGAATAGTATTTTAGCGGGACCGAAAATATTTTACGAAAATTGTAGTATACATAGGTGTACATTGGTCTAAATAAGTATACATAAGGAAAGTTATGCATATATATATGATATAAAAAAAGTTATTGCAAAATGTTCCTATTTCTTACATACAGGATTTTATCAGGACCTGCATATTTTTGTATACTATATATTAGCGGTACCACCCCTACACACAAAAAAAAAATGGTGATGTGGCCATCATGTTACTTTCTCCGACTTGATGGTATTATTTATATTTACGCTTTCATGGTTTATTTTCAATTCAAATCACATTTTAAATGTACATCGAGCGTTGTGTATATTCGGATTAAACCGACGTTTAAAACGTCAAAATTATGAAAGACGAAAAAATTATACTTCAAATTCAAAAATTCAGTTTACCCAAAAACTAAAGGGAATTCGAAAAAAAATTATTCTTTAAAAGTTGTTCATTTTATCATTCTCTACAATTATTATTAACATAAATTTGCCGTAACTATTATTGTTTTATAACTATAAACCAAAACTTAAAAAAAAAAAAAAATTTTTTTCTCGAATAAAAATGATTTTATGAAAAATGTTTTCAAGCAAACGATGTTCATTTCTTTGTTGTCTTCAAAGTTTGTTTAAATATTTTTGTAATATTTTTCATATTTAAGAAAATATTGGAAAAATACAAAAAACAGTTAAGGTAAACGCCCACTTCTGGTGTACGAAATTTTACCAAAAGCTTTTCAGTTCTTCAGATTATCAAACACACAGACACACAGACACACACACAGACACAAACATTTTTTTTCCAGAAATTGTTGAAATGGCATCTAGGGACCCCAAAACGGATATTTCCGTAAAAAACATTTTTGAAAAAAAAATCACGATCACAATACTTTCTAGTACTTCGTAACGGAGAAAGTAAAAAAACAAAAACATTTTCAAAAAATTGTAAAAATTATAAATCATTTATAAAAACGTTATAAAAATGGCAAAAAATAGTAAAAAACGTTTTTAAAATTCAAAAAAACAAAAAAAAATCCCAAAAAATTATTTAAAAAATTGTTTCTGTTAATTCATAGTTATCATTATAGGCCTTTGCTTTTTTAGTCGATCGCACTCTTATTTACAGAAAAAAAAGTTTTTTGAAAGTAAAACAAAAAGGCGCAAAAAATCAACACTTTTGCAATTAAAGTATGTTTATTATATTGAAATTAACATAAACATATATCAGAAAAAATAAACGGTGCTTCTAACAAAATTCGTTATTATTCATTGGTATAATGTGGTTTTTGACGTTATTAATCGATATTACAGTTTAGGCTATTCACATCTGGTATTAGGTTAAACATCAATTGTAACGTACTCCACTCACTTTATTCATTATTATTATTCTTATATATATTTAATTATTCTACTATTAGTGTTCTATACATTTAATATGCATTTAATTATTCTATCATTATTATTATATGTTTTCATGTCTTTCTGTTTTAGATAAATCATTAATATTATTTACATAGTAATTGTAATCACCAATCTATTTTTAATATCTATGTTTAATTTAGGAAGTCATGCGGATGCCAATTATGTTACTCATGATTATATTTACTCTTACTACTGCTATGTAATAATCCGCATTATTTATTACCGTTATAAAGGTTCTAATAGTGTAAAATGTATTATCTATATGTACCCGAGACGGACGCACCGATCATGAAGACCATTCAATTATCAATCAATAAATAATACTTTGACCATCAATAAATAATACTTTGACCACAGCTAAACGAGTCTCTGATCACGTGCGCCCGCCTCGATTTTTGTACTTCGACCGAACACATTACATTAACAACACTTCTCTTCTAAGCTCCGGTCGAAGAACAACGATAGTTTTTCGGTTAAGTCTGTAAATTGTTATAAACGAGAAATAAAAACCAACGTAAAGAATCCGATTTAGTAATTTCGACTAACAATAACAGAAGAAGTAACCCCTCTCTGGCAGCATCGCGGAGTAACCCACGGTTCCCAGGCAATACTAAAGAACCCTATATAAAAACCATCACAAAATTGGCGCAGTCGACGGTAGGATTGTCTGGAAATTGAAATCTGTGTATGTACACCGCCGTCAGAGACGAGTTCGAGAGGACCAAGCCACCAGCTGAAGTAGACCACCTGGAGCAGACGTGCAGGTACTGAGGAGAGAACCGAGACCCCACATCGAAGTCGAGTCCGAGAGGAACGAGTCCACCAGCCGGAATAGACCACCTGGAGGAGACGTGCAAGTACTGAGGAGAGAACCGAGACCCCACATCGAAGTCGAGTCCGAGAGGAACGAGTCCACCAGCCGGAATAGACCACCTGGAGGAGACGTGCAGGTACTGAGGAGAGAACCGAGACGCCTCATCGAAGTCGAGTCCGAGAGGATCGAGTCCACCAGCCGAAACCGACAACTAGAGACGCATGATGTCACCATTATATATATTTTTTTTGTAAGTCGAATTTTCTTACTATTACGGAACCAACCATTTAATTACTTTCTATATATATTTTTTTTTTTTTCTCTCACTTTTATTATTACTTTTTATCGTTACAATGGCAAACAATGATCTGACTATGTTAAATTTTGCATTTAATATCCTAATTGACACCAGGTTTGACAACTCTAAATTATCACCTCATAATAATTTAGAAGATTTTATAAATCAATGTAGTGACGCAATCCAGTTAGTTCCCGACGCTCAAAAACCACAGTTATTAATTGCTATAAAAAATAAAATAATTGGCGACGCTGGCCGCTGTACTAGGAGTAGACAAATTGACACGTGGGATGATTTAAAAACATTTTTACGTGATAATTTTTCAATAAAACGAAGTTACAGTGCCGTTTTAGCAGATTTAAATTTATGTATTCAAAAACCTAGCGAAATCGTTTCTGATTTCGGATTACGTGTTGAAAAATGTCGTCAAAATTTAATACTCACTCTACCCAGAACTTTAACTCAAGAGGCGCGTGAAGCGCAACTTCAAATGGTTAATGCACAAGTTCTTAGTGTTTTTCTTACTGGTCTAAAAGGTCAGTTAAATTTCTTGGTAAGAGCGATGAAACCCACCACTTTAGAAGAAGCAATTAGCTATGCAACTAATGAGGAATATATTAACACAAAACTTACACCTGATCTTATTAATTCAACAAAATTTTGTCACATTTGTAACAAAAACTCCCATGTCACATCAAATTGCAGATTCAATTCTTTAAATCATGTACCAAATCAAAATTACCCTGAAACCCACAAGTCACGACCTATTAATTTTAATATACAGTGTCATTATTGCAAAAAGGGAGGACACTCTATAAACGAATGTCGAAAAAAAACAATATCAAGATTCGCTACAAAATTATTCTAATAGAAATTCCCAATTCCCAAACAATGTGACTAACCAACATAATTCTAATCGTAATTTTTCAAATTCGAATATTCCGAGGTTTAATCAAAACCGCCCAGATTTCCACGACCAAAACACACGAAATTACAACTCACCTTCTCAAAACAACAGAAATAACTTCCAAAATTATCATAATAAACCGCAAAATTCACGCTATGTTAATTCTCCAGATCAATTTAATCGATCAAACACCCCAAACACTTCTTATCAAATGTCCAAACAACAAGCTTCTTTAAACTCGTTATCGACCGAGGCGGAGGCAACACCCCGGTCGTCGACAACAGTACAAGCCGAATTTATACGTTGAATTTATTAGTTGCATCAACCTATACTATATTAACTATTCCCGAATTAATTAATGACCCTTCATTTTTATTAGACACAGGTTCAGAAGTTTCGTTAATAAAATTATCGAAGTTGAAACGTCACGTACCTTGTCACCTTGACAATCTTATTACCTTACGAGGTATAAATAATTCCAATGAACCATATAAAACAAAATGTTATTGTACATTTAATGTTATCATTAACGATCAGGTTATCTCTCACATTTTTCATGTAGTTCCCGATTCATTCCCTATAAAACAAGATGGTATTCTTGGTAACGATTTCTTACTCAAGGTAAATAGCAAAATCTGTTATCAAGAGAAAAAACTTTTTATTGGGAACAATTACCTACCTCTGTATGTTATCCAGAGATCCTTAACTTCATTAAATGACTCGGATCATTCGAGTAATGATAGTTCTGTTCCTGATTTTGATCTAAATAATGGCAATAATCATCTTAAAATTCCTATTTGTAATAAAAATTCTGAATTTCTAAATTCTCCTAACAAAACTAGCAAAATCGCTCAAAACTGTAGCAATAATAACGAAATCAATGATAATATACATAAGGTTTTAAGTCAATCATCAGGTAATTCGGATCATTCGAAGGACGATAAAACTAACATTGATTATAACACAAGTCAAAATAATAATCATATTAAAATTCCTATCCCTTGTCAACGAGATCACAACATTAAGATCAATAAAAATAAAACTAACATTTCACCACAAACAATTGTGCGGACAAATAGAAAAAATATTGTAAGTAAATTTCTGAATTCATCTCGCCTTTCGGGTGATGATCTTTTTATTTCTAATTTCAATGCAAAAGATAACAATAAAACTAGTGAACTCGTAAGTTCAGAACGAATTGTAGAAATTAAAACTATCCCAAAGTATAGAATAAAATTTTCTGATAATTACGCAAATAAC
This sequence comes from Ocypus olens, assembly GCA_910593695.2. NCBI lineage: Eukaryota > Metazoa > Arthropoda > Insecta > Coleoptera > Staphylinidae > Ocypus > Ocypus olens. The sequence goes on from OU343062.1 coordinate 28,716,508, forward strand.
GAAATTGATCTTAATCACCTCAATACACATCCACCTATTAATGATAATCCTACATATTCTTCCGATACAACTAATATTAATAATAATAACAAAATGGATCCCATGCCTAATAGAGAATTTAACAATTCCTCTAACAATAATAATGAAATCGTTTATAATCCTAATGATAATAAAAATTATTTACCTATTAATAGTAATTCCCGTCAACATAATGAACGTAAAATTTCTTCTAATCAACAGGATGATTTTCCAATTAATGAAACTAACAAAACTAACAAAACTAACAAAAATCATCAAGTACTTATAAAAAATAATTTTACTAATTTCCAGAACAAAATTAACTCTAACAATAATTTTAAAATAAATCCTAACCATCATGATAAACTCAATAATTTCCCAAATCAAATTAACGAAATTGATTTTAATCCTGCTCACAGAAACAACAAAACACTTATTAACAATAATCCCACTAATCCTCATGATTTAATTAACTCAAACTATAATAATAACATAACTAACCCTGACCCTTTAACGAATGCCAACCTAACCTTACCTAATCCTGATAGTAATACTATTTTTAAACACGAAGCCATTAATAATATTGAAAACATTTCCCAACCCTGCCTTCCTTGCAATGATCAACATTTCGCTAACTCAAACCAATTAAAAAATAAAATAACTCTAAAAGCTCGATCCGAAACGGTCGTGTCAGTAACAATCAATAACCCTGAAATAAATGAAGGAATTATAAATAATATGGAAATCTGTCAAGACGTAATTTTTTGTCGTAGTCTAGTGGTAGTCAAAGACAACAAGGCGATCACTACTGTTTTAAATATGTCCCCTGAGGATGTAATAATCGATCATTTTTATGCAACAATCGAACCTGTAAATGTAAGAAGGACAGAAGTTTTCAATCCTACTCTAATTCCCGATACTGATTTCCCTAATATAAATAAAAATCGGCTGACAACTCTAGTGGATACTTTACAATGCGACCACCTTAACTCAGAAGAAAAAACCGCTTTGACAGAACTATGTCTTGAATATAATCACATATTTTACCTGGAAGGAGATGTTTTAACATCGACCGACCTAGGTCATCACGAAATTCACACTAAAACGGATATGCCCATAAATACAAAAACATATAGGTACCCTCCGGCTTTAAAACCCGTCGTCGACGAACAAGTGGAGTCGATGCTTCGTCAGAATATTATTAAACCTTCGCAAAGCCCCTGGAATTCACCTGTATGGATTGTTCCCAAGAAAAGCGACTCCGAGGGTAACAAACGATGGCGGTTGGTCATCGACTATCGTAAGTTAAACGAAATAACCATCGGCGACGCCTATCCTTTACCAAACATCGAAGAAATTCTAGATGAACTAGGAAGTGCTAAATACTTTACCACTCTCGACCTTACCTCAGGTTTTCATCAAATCAAGATGCACCCACGCGATGCACCAAAGACAGCATTCAGTGTTCCGCAGGGACACTTCGAGTTCAATAGGATGCCTTTCGGATTAAAAAATTCACCTGCTACCTTTCAGAGATTGATGAATTTAGCCTTATCAGGTTTACAAAATAATCATCGATGTTTTGTGTATCTAGATGATATAGTCATCTTCTCCGACAACTTACAAAATCACATAAAGAAAATTCGAGAAGTTTTTGATAGACTCGATCGACATAACTTAAGAGTCGAACCAAAGAAATGTCAATTCTTAAGACATGAGGTAGTTTACCTAGGACATTTAATTACGGAAAATGGAGTCCGGCCAGACCCAAAGAAGACCTCCTGTGTTGAAAATTTTCCCGTGCCAAGAAACCCTAAGGACATTAAATCTTTTTTAGGACTCGCAGGTTATTACCGACGTTTTGTTCCTAATTTCAGTAGGCTCGCACAACCATTGACGAAACTGCTGAAGAAAAATTCTAAATTCATGTGGACTAGTCTACAACAGGATGCCTTTGAGACGTTAAAAGAACTACTTTGTACACAACCTGTGCTACAATTCCCGAATTTCGAACAAGAATTTACCTTGACAACGGACGCGTCCAATTATGCAGTAGGAGCTGTACTTTCGCAAGGACCAAAAGATAGGAATCTACCAGTTGCTTATTACAGTAGGACTCTTAATAGGGCTGAACAAAACTATGATGTGTCATCAAAGGAGCTTCTCGCAATCGTTTCAGCCGTCAAACATTTCCGACCCTACCTCTTCGGACGGAAATTCAAGGTGATTTCCGACCATATCGCACTGAAGTATTTGGACAATGTCAAGGACCCCAGTTCCCGATTGCTAAGATGGAGACTGACGCTAGAGGAATATGAATACTACGTGGAATATAAACCTGGAAAAGCTAATAAGAACGCGGATTCATTAAGCAGGATTTTACCAGAGGATGACTGGTGCACTTTCGAAAAAAACAGGAAAGGAAATAATATTATTAATAACAATGTTGTAGAAATTTATGGTAATTTATTCGATGCTGAAGATGACTTCTCTTTATGTCATTGTGTCAGCCAAGATCTAAAGTTAGGAGCTGGATTGGCCTTAGAATTTCGTAAGAGATTCTCAAAATTGACTGACCTTAGAGCACAGAACGCACAGTTGCATTCGTTTGCTTATTTGAAATTTCACCTAAGATATGTATTCTATTTAGTAACTAAACAATATTTTTTCGATAAACCCACTTATTATGACCTTTTTAGATCTTTGATGAACCTAAAACTATTTTGCGAAGACAATAAAATTTATAAACTTGCTATGCCGCGACTAGGCTGCGGTTTAGATCTTTTAGATTACAGTATTGTACTACCAATGATCAAGTATATTTTTCAAGGTAATTTTAGAATAAAAATATTTATCTTTGTCACAGAACCCTCAAATAACTTGTCGTTAAAAGACTCTGATAATCCAGGTGACAATCTGACATCTGTGGTTCCTGATACTAAAATTTCGTTAAACAAATCAGAAAACTTAAACTCGGAATGTCCTATCGTAATAAACCGAGCCCAACCGAAACAAAATGTTTTAAAAATATTTTCCACTTTACCCAATTCAGGTAACTACCGTTTTTCTTCCTTTTGTATCGAACCTCATTTAACAATGGTCACCGTACCGGTACCACCCGATGGTAATTGTTTCTACCATTCTCTCATTAAACTACTACCCCATCTTGATAGCATAGAAAACCTAAAAACGCTGCTCCTTACTTCTAAATACCTAGAGACATGTCTGTCTCCAAATGAAGCAAAAGCCGACCTCGCTACTCCGAATGCATGGGCAACAGATGATATAATTAAAGTCGCAGCCTCTACCCTCAATATCTCCATTTGTGTACATATAAAAATCAACGAATTCTTTGTTTTTGGAGATAGTGATAACAAAATTCACCTACGACACCTTCTCGATCATTTCGAACCTTTAGTAGAAACCAATTCCTTAAATATTTCTGGTAACGACCCAACCGTTAATCATCAGGAACAAGAATCCTATCAAAATTTCCTAAGGAAACTCGAAACCACAGTCATTGCCGCGAATAACATAATTGAACACCAAAGTAATATCTCAACGTCACGCTATGGTAAAGCTATCTTAATTTCTGCCGACTTAGAAGAAGTAGAGAATTATCCTAAGGACTTTTATCACTTTGACAAATTAAAACTGAAGGAGTTATTAATACCTGCCATTCATACCTTTGAACATAACAAAAACCTGATAGCTTACCTTGTTTATAAGGACCATTTCTGGGAACAACCTACATACGAAGATATTTACAACGTTTTTATCCTCTTAAGAAACCTTTTATTAGAAAATAATATAGAAAATTTTAGTATACCCAAAATTCAAAATTCATTTGACAAATTGGAATGGCATAAAATTCGTTCTATCCTGCGTTACATTTTTAAATCATCCAATATAACAGTCCACGTCCACCTAAATACTATCATAACACCTTCCCCGCATGAAATACCAACAATTCTAAAAGAGAATCATGATGTACCCAGCTCAGGACACACAGGATTTCATAAAACTTATAAAAAGATAAAACAGCATTTCCTGTGGAAAACTATGAAAAAGGATATTGATAATTATATCAAACAGTGCCAATCGTGTCAAACAAAAAAATTAGTACGGCGAAAAAACCGTGCACCAATGGAAATCACGACTACATCCTGTAAACCTTTAGAAAAACTATTCCTCGATATTGTAGGTCCCTTACCTATAACAGAAGATGGCAACCGTTTCATCCTAACACTTCAGGATGACCTGAGCAAGTTCTCGCTAGCTTTTGCAATCCCCAATCACGAAGCCCTTACCATTGCTAAGATTTTTGTTAACAATGTCATTTGCAAATTCGGCATCCCAAAGTACATTTTAACAGATAACGGCCCCGAGTTCGTTTCCACTCTTATGAAACAAATTTCGAAATTATTTCAAATAAAAAACATTACTACAACAGCTTATCACCCCCAAACCAACGGCGCCCTAGAAAGGAGCCACCTTACCCTGGCCGATTACCTAAAACATTACGTACATGATCAAACCGATTGGGATAACTTTCTAGATTTTGCAATGTTCGCATACAACACAAGCGTACACACAACCACAAAATTCACACCTTTCGAATTAATGTTCGGTTATAAACCTGACCTACCCTCAAGCCTAACCAGAACCCCAGAATTTAAATATACCTATGACGACTATTTAGATGAATTGAAAATTCGGTTCCAACGATCTCATGATATTGCTAGAAAACATATTTTAAATTCAAAAATTACCAATAAAACTTATTACGATAAAAAAGCGAATCATTCTCGTTTTCAAATTGGCGATTTAGTTTATTTGGAAGACAACCTCAACAAACCAAACACTTCAAAGAAACTGGCACCCCGATATTCCGGTCCCTACGAAATTGTAAAAATTAATTCAAATGTTAATTATACGTTGAAAATAAAGAATAAAGAGCATTTAGTACATTATAATAGACTAAAAAGAGCAATTGTTTCAGGCTAATCAACCCAGCCCTTGCCGCGGTACCTGTATACAATGTCACTCACATCAGGACATCTCCTGGACTGTACTACGAAACCTTGTCCCCAGTGAGCTTGTACCAAGATAGCTGGAAAATCGTTACTTACCTTGACATCTCTGCATTTGCAGAAAAATTAAACCTAATAGACAATTATTTGCATAAAACGGAAAACTACTGCCAGAATAGTAAAGTTTTTAATACATATCCGAGTTGCAATCGCACACTGATTATGTTAAAACAATTTATTCCCCCATTATTTGCGAAAGACAAGTACCTCCGCCAAATAATAGGAAACACCCAGAAGCGGGCTTGGCTAAACATTGGTGGTTCAATTTTCAAAACTATATTCGGTACATTGGATCAAGACGATGCCGACCGTTATAACACAATAATAAACAACATTAATAACAAAGATCACTCTTTAGTAAACCTTATTCACGATCAAGCAAAAATTGTTAAATCAACAATTACAAATTTTAACGAAACCATTGCCAATTTAAATCATAATGAACAGCGAATTAATAAAAACTTTGAATTATTGTATAACGTCACCTCAACTAACTCAGAAAAATTGCATCACTTACAAATGAAGTACGAGATCGAAGATCACGTGACCTTGTTAACCTTAATGACTAATGAATTAAGCCAACAATATTCTACATTAATTAATGCTATCCTTTTCGCTAAATCCAACATCCTTCACCCTTTTATACTGAGTCCGGAACAATTCCTAACAGAACTCACTTCCACATTGCAACATCTACCGGTCTCTACATCTTATGCACTTCCATTGACTAGGGAAAACGCTGTTAAACTTTTACAAATAACCTCTCTAGCAGTTTATTTCCGGGAAAACAAAATTATTTTTGTAATTTCAAACCCGCTAATTTCTCCATTAACTTATAGATTCTATAAATTATCTCCACTTCCTACATCTCATGACAACTCGTCATACATTTTCATTCAACCAAGTTCCAATTTCATTGCAATTTCTTTAAACAAATTGAACTATATTTCTTTTCATGATTTAAGTTACTGTCATAAGTTACCCGAAAAATATATATGCTTTCAAGATCAACCACTACGATCTAACTTACTACAACCCAGTTGTGAATCAAACATATTATTAAACTCAAAAATCTCCAAAAGTTGTGATACAAGAATCATCAAATTTATTTCTGCTTATTGGAAAGGTCTTGAACAAAGAAATTCATGGCTTTTTATCCTTCCCAAAGAATTACTAGTTACCCTTACCTGTAAAAACACCGTTAGTACCGACATTCTATTGAGTAATGCTGGAATTTTAACCCTAGCTCCAAACTGCAAAGCGTACACAGGTACAAGCACTTTAACCTCGTCCTCCAGTTACTTTGAGAGTGAATTAACATTTACCTTGCCTTCGTATAACATTTTAGTCGACAATTGTTGCGACAAAATTCCGAAACTAAATATCAGCCATCTGATTCCAATTCCATTAACTCAGGTCGATGAGAATAATTTGATCACTGCTAGTCACAAACTTGATGATATTGTAAAACTATCGGATAATATCTCGAAAGACTCTCAACTTTCTATGACTTCACCTTCCTATTTAGCTTACCTATTATCCTTGCTGATTCTCATTTTCTTTTTATTCAAATGCTACAAAAAACTATCTACGTTTTACAAACAAAAAATTTCGCGCAATGTAACCCCTGCTGCTATACCATTGAACCAACTTGCCGATCAAATCCAAATTGCAAACAATGAACCTAATGCTTTTAATGGCGAAGCCGCTCCAGAACTTAGACGTAGTCAAAGAATTATAGCCAGATTTCGTAATGATTAATAACATTTTTAATGGTTCCTTTATAGTAAGATTTTTCATTTATTTTTGAAAAAAAAAAGTTATATAAAATAATTTTTTTTCTCTCTAAGGGGGGGAGTGTAACGTACTCCACTCACTTTATTCATTATTATTATTCTTATATATATTTAATTATTCTACTATTAGTGTTCTATACATTTAATATGCATTTAATTATTCTATCATTATTATTATATGTTTTCATGTCTTTCTGTTTTAGATAAATCATTAATATTATTTACATAGTAATTGTAATCACCAATCTATTTTTAATATCTATGTTTAATTTAGGAAGTCATGCGGATGCCAATTATGTTACTCATGATTATATTTACTCTTACTACTGCTATGTAATAATCCGCATTATTTATTACCGTTATAAAGGTTCTAATAGTGTAAAATGTATTATCTATATGTACCCGAGACGGACGCACCGATCATGAAGACCATTCAATTATCAATCAATAAATAATACTTTGACCATCAATAAATAATACTTTGACCACAGCTAAACGAGTCTCTGATCACGTGCGCCCGCCTCGATTTTTGTACTTCGACCGAACACATTACATTAACAACACTTCTCTTCTAAGCTCCGGTCGAAGAACAACGATAGTTTTTCGGTTAAGTCTGTAAATTGTTATAAACGAGAAATAAAAACCAACGTAAAGAATCCGATTTAGTAATTTCGACTAACAATAACAGAAGAAGTAACCCCTCTCTGGCAGCATCGCGGAGTAACCCACGGTTCCCAGGCAATACTAAAGAACCCTATATAAAAACCATCACACAATACAATTAGGCTTTGATCGTCGTTGAGGTATGTCCGGCTGTTTAGGTTCGTTGATTCTCCTTATTATAACAATTATTCACAATAATTGTTATTTATACATTATTTTGTCAAACAATAAAGTTTTCGTAAAAAATAATTTTTTGATAATACTATTCTAAAATTGAATCTGAATTTTTTTTTTATATTGCAGAACAATTTTTATTTTTTTTTTAATTTTGTGAGTTAAAAAATATTTTTTTTTATATTTTATGGAGTTTTTGAGGAAAAACTCATTAACTCCACACCTTTGAGAGAATAAACTAATTAAGTCCAATTTTTATTATTTTACATGTTTAAAACAGGTTAATTTTATAAACAATTGTTGCTATGAACGAGTTTTTCCAATATATATTTATTAATAACTAGCAAAAAGTCGCAAAATAATGCATTGCTTGTGCAACCCAAATCAGTATTTCCGAATTTCAAACGCATTTTTCTCGAATATTGGTAAATCAATGAATTGTTCCGTTCGCGCGTAGAAAGGCGAGAACACCACCGAACACGTTCGCGCTCGCCTGGTCTCGGGTCTTCGTCTCTCGAGCTTGTACTGCCGGCATTAGATAAACAAACGGTGTTGATTTTAGTGTTTATGCAGCACACAAATTAGGTCAATGTACCATCGAGTTTGGAATTGGAATTTTTCAAACCGATTTGTGTCTTCCTGGAAACACAGATGTTTTTACGGACTTTCTAAAAATGTGTTATTGCAAATTAGGTCTTGGCCTTGGGTAACAAAGGGATATCATTTTACAGCACCTACCCCCCGTGATTTTAAGTAATAGGACTGCAAGGGATACAATTGTACAGCAATAAAAATGAACAAGTGTAGGAAGCCGCCAGGAACAATAAAAAAAAGCATAATAAATAAGATGAACTTGAAATTTGTGCGTCGGTTTTATCAAGCCTCACCGTACTGTTTATGTTAAGATAAAATGTCAACTGCACGCTCGAAATTAGGTCACCATTCATTCATGCGTCAGCACTTAAAATCGACACAGTTTGTTTATATACAAGCGAACGAAAGTATTAATTGATATATGAACAGTGGCGTCTCTTTAATTTTTTTTTAATATTGGGTATTTTCTGTTCAATGAAATATCTCTTAAAAATAATTAACAAAAATGAGCATTTCCAGCACACAGTGCATTTGAAGTAAAACAATATTTAAATTTAACATTTTCAAAAAATGGAGCGGCCGAGGAGATGAAATTGCTTGGTCACCAAAGTCAAGTATAAAAAAACAAAATGTATAACTTCGAACATCGGGATCTTGGAACACTTAAAATAACCGATTACAGTAACCTGCAGAAGTGATAATTCCAGTACGCTTGAGAAAGTAAATCGCAATTTTTATGATAGACTAGGCTGCTGTTTGAAGAATGAATTCTCCTCATTCCTCTTGTATTAATAAATGTTATAATTGTTGTTTTTAATTAATAGTGTGACAACTCATTTTAAGCAATTGTTAATTGTAACTAACGATATGATCATCGTTCACGCAACCATTCTTTTCAAATTTTTGAATTACGATAATTATTATTGATTGGTTTTGTATCGGACGATTTTCAACATGTATAGCTACTAATCAGAAATGGTATGTGAATGGACACCATAACTCCATTTTAAGATTTGTATCTCTTTCTTGATAGTCGTCATATTCCATTTAATTAACTTTCAACATAATAATTAGAGCTGCATATGCACTGACAGCAACTACCATCTTGAAGATATGAAATGCTTATTTTTTTATTTTTATTAATAATTTTCAAGAAATGTTTAACATAAAACTGAACAGAAAATTAAATAAAAACCTTTGAAATATTATAGAAAAATAAAGTAATGATTTTAATTTGATTCTGATCATTTGACTCGACTAATAGGGATAAAAATTACATTTTTAAAACATGGGAATTCCCTGCGATGCGTCTTCAAACAAAATATACATCCCTTAACACCGTTAGCCCGAGATGGAATCAACACCACTACATCCCGAGGTGAGGACAAAGGGAAGAATAAAAAAAAAGGACCGCACAAGAAATAAATTTATATAAATTAAATATATATGTAAATACTTATGTAAATAAAAAAACAATCTTTCTAAAAAAAAAACGGGACAAACTGTATACCATTTTTGGGACTATAGTTGTCATTTCAATTTAAGAACCATTTTTGTTTATTAATTTGAAAATTATACACTTACTTCTCAAAATTGTTGATACAATAATTTAAACTAAAATTTTGAAAATATATTATTTGCAACGACAATTAATAGAAATGAACACAAATTGACGTGCATTATATCAGAAACTTATACAGGGTAAAAGTTGTGTATTATAATTAGAGTCCGGATTTATATTTTTTTACATGTTTTATTTGCTCTTTCGTATTGAATTGGTGAATTGTATCTATACGTTTCTCTCTGATATAAATCAAAGTACCAAGTTTTATTTCGCATATAACTTAATATTTCGAGGTTTTGTCACATTAAACTTATTTGAGCATATATCCGCATATAACCACATATAAAGTCAATATTTCCATTAATTGTAATTGATTTTGTTGAAATTTATTTTATTAAATTTGCCAGCGTGGAAATCTTTTTTATAAAATCGTATAAGATAAATTTAAGGGATTCCCCTAACTAGCGAACGTAACCTTGTGTTATGTAGATATGTATATATTATATTATTTATTTAGAATAAGGGGATTTCCCCATAAGCAAGTTAAGCTAGTACGCCTATGCAGATGATACTCGAGCAACCGTATCCGGTAATTGTGCTTGGCTGGAAGCTGCTTTATTCTACGCCAATAATTTTGAAAAATTAGAAAATATTCTTAATATAAAAAAACTTGAAAAATGTAAAGATTGAGACTGAGGAGGACATAATAAATTTTAACATGAACTCTATGTCATTTAACTTTACCTAAATTGAAAATCAAAATCAAATGTTGGTTCTACATTGCAATTCCAATAAATAAATTATCAATAGTTGCTATTTGTATTTTTTTTTTATTTTGCAACATTATTTCTAATTAAACCGCATATAAAATCCATATTTCAATCATTTTGTCGCATATATTGGCTAATTTTAAGCGCATATAAAAAAATTATAATGCCTTTTTTAGCGCATATAAATCCGGACTCTAATTATAATATTTATTAATAACCAGTTGAAAAATTAAAACTTGGCTAAAATCTCTATTATTATTTGAGACATTTGGGGTATTTTTTATGAGCAATATAAATATGTAATTATGTTTACAGTAGCTTTTAATATGGCGAATAAATATAATTTTGTTTTTCTTATGAATTTCTACATTTTTGAAGTTTTTTTCCTATTTGCGATGTATCGCACATAATTATTTAGTTTTAAATTTAATGCAAATTTTGAAATAAGTTATTTTTATACAATGCCGTGGAAACAAAATCAACATTTGTTTAAAACAATGAATATGATAGATATTTCAGAATATACAGGATGTGGAGCACTGCAACCGTAAACAAGTGAATATAAGTAGTACTTCAAAGTTTCCGATAATACAATATCATTAAAATTATTAACCAAAATACATTCTGAAGAATGCATTACATCATAATTAAGACTACTGTAAAATATAATGCTATAATGAGATTTCAAGTTATTAAAGGGCCGGTATAATAACCATTAAATTAATCTTCGATTAAATACTAGTAAAATAAATATAATCTTCAGTTAAAAATCAATTCGTTATTATAAAACAAATCGCTTATTTATTAACTAACTGGAGATTGTATTCAATATTAGTTATGTGTGTGAAACTTTGCCCTTGCACCTAATTTATTTTAAAAATCATTTACTATTTTCGCAAGTGTTAAGTAAACAAAGTGTAAACTAATAAAATGGGTATTAAAACACACGAAAGAAAGGCAAAAATTGCTAAATTTTAATGGCATGATTTTCTCTCTTGGCAGATTGTAGTCCCTAATAATTTGAATAAGCTTTTATTATACTGAAATCTCCAGTTAAATAGTTTACTAGTGAAGTAAACTTTAATCTCAGATTAACTTTTGACACAATTTTAGTTTGATCTAACCTAATTGCCATATTTTTATTAATAAATATAAATTGTATTAGTACAGCTGTTGAAATGTTACTTTGGATTTAAGATTTTTTGACGATTTGGAGGACTGAAAATCTGTGGCTGAGAGGTAAAACTCATTAACTCCATTTTTGAAAAAAATGAGTTTTCACCAAATTTCGTACTCTTTTTTGATTGTCTTTCATCCTACATAGCGATATATGGCAACACCAGTCACCTCATCAAGATACTAGTTATTAAAAATCACCAAAATCGGTGAAATTTGTGGTAAAACTCATTAACTCCATTACTTTGAGGAAAAACTCATTAACTCCATCATTTTGAGGAAAAACTCATTAACTCCATCAAATTTAACAAACAAATATTGCTTCCAGGCTCCCAACACAAAAAAACAAAAACATTTTCAAAAAATTGTAAAAATTATAAATCATTTATAAAAACGTTATAAAAATGGCAAAAAATAGTAAAAAAACGTTTTTAAAATTCAAAAAATCAAAAAAAATCCGAAAAAATTATTTAAAAAATTGTTTCTGTTAATTTATAGTTATCATTATAGGCCTTTGCTTTTTTAGTCGATCGCACTCTTATTTACAGAAAAAAAAGTTTTTTGAAAGTAAAACAAAAAGGCGCAAAAAATCAACACTTTTGCAATTAAAGTATGTTTATTATATTGAAATTAACATAAACATATATCAGAAAAAATAAACGGTGCTTCTAACAAAATTCGTTATTATTCATTGGTATAATGTGGTTTTTGACGTTATTAATCGATATTACAGTTTAGGCTATTCACATCTGGTATTAGGTTAAACATCAATTTAATTAGGCTTTGATCTTGAAGAACATCTTGTCGATCGTCGTTGAGGTATGTTCGGCTGTTTAGGTTCGTTGATTCTCCTTATTATAACAATTATTCACAATAATTGTTATTTATACATTATTTTGTCAAACAATAAATTTTTCGTAAAAAATAATTTTTTGATAATACTATTCTAAAATTGAATCTTTATTTTTTGAATGTATTTTAAATGTTTTTAAATAATAAAAAAAAATTATATTTTTTTAATTTTTTAAATTTTTTTTATATTGCAGAACAATTTTTTTGATTTTTTTTAATGTTGTGAGTTAAAAAATATTTTTTTTTTATATTTCATGGAGTTTTTGAGGAAAAACTCATTAACTCCACGCCTTTGAGAGGAAAAACTAATTAAGTCCAATTTTTATTATTTTACATGTTTAAAACAGGTTAATTTTATAAACAATTGTTGCTATGAACGAGTTTTTCCAACATATATTTATTAATAACTAGCAAAAAGTCGCAAAATAATGCATTGCTTGTGCAACCCAAATCAGTATTTCCGAATTTCAAACGCATTTTTCTCGAATATTGGTAAAGTGGAGTTAATGAGTTTTACCTCTCAGCCACAGAAATGTTCTTGCAAACATCCACACACAGGAAGTGGATTTTTACTTGAAACGCCTTTTTTGTTTTTGTTTTCGATATTTTGGAAATATGAAAAAGACTATAAAAATTTTCGAGCTAGTAATGTTTAATTAAACAAGATTTAAAAAATATTAAGGGCGAACCACTTTATTTCGTCCGAGCGGATTTCTAGTTTTCGAATATATTTTAGTACACGTCTTCATACGGATGGTAAAAATTATTTGAGGCACATAATGTCTTTATCTAGTTAAATGTCTATCCTTCAAATGCAGCCATAAAAAATTGTGTGGACCCCAACGTGTGCATCACATGCATTTTTCATCTGAGTGGTTTCCCAACCGAATTGCTTATCGCCAGCTTGTTTACATTATTAAAATTTATTACCCTCAATACAGAGCCGCCTTTCACGCTGAATATTATAATTACAAAATCCCGAATACCGCCTTGATTTCAATTCTTCCGATATTTTTGAAAAGCGGAAATTGAGATACGGCCATCCCTCATCAAATAGTCATGTTTAAAATAAAAATTGTAGCCAATCGCTTTTAAAATCCACTTCAGATTATGTATAATTATATTGTCAAAGGCAAATGTATTATTTATTGTGGCTATTGACGTCCAGTTCCCAGCAGGAATTTAAAAATTGCATTGTGATAAAGAAGACGTTAACAAAACTACTAAAAAAACGGCAATATTATTCAAGTGGATTTTGCGAAAAATATGTTGGAAAACTACCGGTTACAACACAGATAACCATTACATCATCACTAAAGCCCTCCCTCATCATTAAAGTACTATAAAATTAATATAGTTTTTTACTGAATTCTCTAACAAACAAATTTAAAATTTTATTCATGAATAAATATATCAATTTCAAACATCAAGTTACGTCTGAAATGTTCAATGATAACTTTAGACCCTAAAAATCTAAAATATAAATTATATTATTTGTTAAATCATAGACACGTTGTACATTATTTTCAGTTCACTGCTTTCTAAATACAATTATTTCCCTCAAAATAGTTTCAAGCTATATTAATTTGATACATTTTATTATAAAAAGTATTTATTGAGATTAAAATAGCATGCATTACTTGGTGGGAATTTATTTGCATCTCGAGATATAACCAGTGGCTTCATGTAGAACCAATTATGATGCAGCTTCAGGAGTTGCCAGCATAATGGGTGCAAGGACGGGGAAATTGTTATTTTTAGTAATTCGAAATAAATACTGTACCATTTATACAAGGACGAAAAATTCATTAGAAACACCCACTGATCATAAGTGTATTGGTCTGGATTATCAACTTCGATGGCATGCAGTATACTTGTTGAAGGTTTTAGAAGAAGTATGGAATTACACAGGTTAAAATATAATCGGCTAATCCATGACGGAGATAGCAATGTCTGTAGAAAATTGCAGGAAATTAGATCTTATGGACCTTCATTTTCAATTAAATAATTTAATGTAAGAATCGGAAAGGTTCACTGGGACGATAAAATTTGCTCAATCCATGTCATTTCATACCCACCACATTGCCTAAACGCATCATCTCTGTCGGCATTGCAGAAGGGGATGAAAAAATAAAACATTATTTTGAATCGTTTTGCTCAGCCCCCGTTGAGGAACATTGGAAATGTAATCTAGTAACCACAGTTTCTGAATCTGACATAATCTGTCAAACATGACAATGCACTATCAATGCTTTTCTTAATTTGCTGTTTGGAAAGCACTCGAACGTTAACAGGAAGACGCTTTTTTTCAATAATTTGGTCCTCTATAAATTATTTAGTGAGCGTCTGTGAAGCGTATACACTTTGCATTCCTGTTTTCGAGGTTTGAAAAATTAACACAGATAGGGGTTGTTTTGGTGTTTGGCACCCCATTGCTGCTGACAAATTGTTACCAAACTTTTGTGATCTGTTTCAAATGGGATGCTTAATGATTTCTCAAAGTTTCATTGTTCTAACCCTTACGGAAGGATCTTTGTTTGATATTGATTTTTAGGGGAAAGATTTTCAACATTCCCAAAAACAATAATTTATATCTCGGTTAATAACAGGGCGATTTAAAAAATTCAAAATGTTTTCTCCTAACACCCAATAGTGCAATGATAATCCGTCGTCAGATTCGTGATTTAAAAAGAAAAGAAAATTGTTTAAAAACGATCAAAAATATTTACCGACAAAATAAGTCAGAGTTTAATTAATTTTTAATATAAGGATAAAAAAAATATTTGGATTTTCTGTTCGGCTTCAGAAGGTTTCCAGTGGTGTAATCAGATTTCAGATCGGAAAAAAATGTTCTTCTCCGCTTTCGTTTATATCGTCAAATCTCGAAAATTAAATATCGGATCGAAAAACTTTATGGGAATCTTTGAAACGCATTAATTCGGCGACTGATATGACGCCGTCAGATTTTTAATTTTTGGAAAAAAAATTGAAAAATCTTCAAATCATCCCCAGAAAACAATTGAAAATCGGCCGTAGACCCCAAACGGTGCACCATGTGAAAAAATAGCCCCTACCTTTTCGATGCAGAATACAATTCTGATACACTTGCTTTTTATTTTTTTCCGTGGGGTTAAAAATGGCCGCTCTAGAATGTTTTTATTGAAATCGGGGGTGGTTTTCTTTCAATAACTCCTCGAGGGTTAGAGCTATCGAAAGCGTTCAAACAAAAAAGGTCGAAAAGAGTCCGTTCTACAAAACTCACTTTTTAGAAAAACGCCTGAGGGGTTGCAACCGAAATGTTGACGCCAATTTCCGATAGCAAGTTTTGTGCCCGCATCCGAATCTTCGAGCTCAAAAATCCAGGGAGGGGGTAGATTTGATGCAAACCTGTGCATCCTCAAAAATCGATTTTCAAAAATTAGCCCTGGGGTCCAGGGGTGATTTGGAGCTTTGGTTCCTGGATGAGAGGGTAGCAACCCCTAATGTGAAGGGTTGATTGTAGTGGGTTGAAATTTTGGGGAGCGTATTTTTGAGGTTAAATCACATATTCAGGCTATTTTTCGTCTTTATTAAATTCAATAAGACCATGTTTTGGATTTCCATTGAATTATCTGCAATAAATAACGCATTACATTTTATAAATAATCATTTTTATCCGTCTGCTGATATTCCGATTAAAATAATAATATTACAAAATATACAGGGTGTTCTATTTAAAAAAACATAAGTTTGGTCTTTAACTTTGTTATGAGACACCCTGTATAAATTTAAATATTTTTAGGGCGTGCAACTCACTATTCTGCACAACTTTTATATAAAGCATTTTTCAAAATTTTGACAAATAAGCAAGTGATTGACCGTTCCCAGAGTTCTGAAGCACCCTGTATATTTCCTATTAATTGCTATTAATATTAAAAACAAAATTCCAGGGGGCGCTAAGTAATATTTTTTCTGGAAAGGGGCGGTAGGACAAAAACGTTTGGGAACCACTGCTATAGGTATAGGTGGCAGATCCCACTAACGTCGACACAAATTAATTTTAAATAATAGTCCGGTTGGGCAAGGCCCAGCTTCGAATATTCACAAGCGGGCAGGGCCAAGCCGGGTCTACAAAATATTTATTTCATCGGGCTTGGCCGGATTTTGTATATTCATATGTCAGACCGGACCGGTCCTCATAATACTGGGACGGGCCGGGCCAGAAATTTTATTTAATCGTAGATGTTGAGAGTAACAATATACCAATCAGAGCCCTGCAGAAGCGGATTTTCGAAAGCCCGGCCCGGCCCGGCCCGGCCCGACAGTGAAAATTTAAAACCCGTTCATCGAAAAGCTCGGCCCGGCCCGGCCCGGGTTAAATTCATCGAAAAGCCCGGTCCGGCCCGGCCCGGCCCGGGTTAAATTCATCGAAAAGCCCAGCCCGGGTTAAATTCATCGAAAAGCCCGGCCCGGCCCGGCCCGGGTTAAATGAATCGAAAAGCCCGGCCCGGCCCGGCCCGGGTTAAATTCATCGAAAAGCCCGGTCCGGCCCGGCCCGGCCAGGGTTAAATTCATCGAAAAGCCCGGCCCGGGTTAAATGAATCGAAAAGCCCGGCCCGGCCCGGCCCGGGTTAAATGAATCGAAAAGCCCGGCCCCGGCCCGGCTTAAATGAATCGAAAAGCCCGGCCCGGGTTAAATTCATCGAAAAGCCCGGTCCGGCCCGGCCCGGCCCGGGTTAAATTCATCGAAAAGCCCGGTCCGGCCCGGCCCGGCCCGGGTTAAATTCATCGAAAAGCCCGGCCCGGCCCGGGTTAAATTCATCGAAAAGCCCGGTCCGGCCCGGCCCGGCCCGGGTTAAATTCATCGAAAAGCCCGGCCCGGCCCGGCCCGGGTTAAATGAATCGAAAAGCCCGGCCCGGGTTAAATTCATCGAAAAGCCCGGCCCGGCCCGGCCCGGGTTAAATTAATCGAAAAGCCTGGCCCGGCCCGGAGTTTGAAAAATACGGCCCGGCACGGGCCAAAGCCCGGTCCATGCGGGCCGCGCTTTGTATATTCACTGTCGGGCCGGGCCTTGAAAAACGGCCCATGCAGGGTACAAAGTGGATCGTGTATTAATGGGACACGAAATTTTACATGGACTCGATAAAATACAGTGGATTAAAAGAATTGTTAAAGTATAAGAAACCGTTATTAACGGGACACGAAATGTTCCATGGTCTAGGTAAAATACGTTTTATTCATGTAGGTTTTATCGGGACGGTCTTGATAAAATACGGAACATGAAAAGTATTAGCGGGACCGACCCGCTAAGATCCGTTGGTCCTGTTAAAATACGTTTCGGTCCCGTTGCGGTCTCGCTAAACCACGCCGTATAAATATATATATATATATATAGATTCGTCTATCTATCGTTGTGAAATCCTTTCATGAAATTTTTGATATCTCTTTGACATCCGCAAACATTGTGACATCCAAAATTGGATGTCACAACGTTTTACGTGCTAAATCGTCTACAAAAGGAGATAAACATGCGTAGTTAAAATTTCTGGAGGATGTCAAAAAACTGAACTTTAGGATTTAGTGTATATTTTTAGTTCCGTGTATTACTGCGTAGACGGCGCGCAGGAGAACTGGTTTTGTATATTTTGTATACAAACATCAGAATATGCGGAGCGGTTGTTGTAACATCCGAATACTGTCCATGTATGTTTACTTTTATCTGGCGCACTTTATAACCTCTAAAACGCGGCAACAGTGGAACTGTGCGAACAGTGCGATTTTGATCTTTTCAGGTAAGTGCACAATAGATTTCAAAGCTTTAAATGTAATTTGATTTTTTGTCAGTGCTCAAGGTGTTCAAAGTGCTTTATATACTGTGTTTAGGGATTGCATTCCTTTAAAAAACGTATATAATCCCGAAACAGTGGGGATCTTATATGTAATTAGTCAATAATTGTAGTTTTAATATAATCCTTTTTTAATTTATTATTTTTTTATCCATTTCCGTGGAAATTGTTTGATAATATTTTATAATGTGACATGGTCACAGGTTTTGGGCCCGCCGCGACTAGTCCAAGTTTTATACGTATAGAGCATGGGGCATCCATGAATCACGATCAAGCGGGGTTGTTTACCACGCTGCTGCATCGTTAGTCACTGCATTAGTGCGTAAATAGCGCGCAATTCTTTCATTATCTTATAATTTTTTCTTTGTTGTTGAACAGTCTTATTGTCTTTAATATGAATAATTATTGCCGTTTTTTTTAAATAATTTACTTTTAAGGATATTTTTTATTATTTAAGGGGTCACGTCGTCAGAAATTTAAAAAAAAATCGATTTTTTGTTTTTTGACATATTTAGTGAGTACATTTCAGGGTTTATTTGAGATATAATGGGCCAGTGATTGCACGAAGGATTTTTTTTTCGACGTTAGTTTATTTTTTCTTGGCGGAAAACGAGCGATATTTTCATGAAAAATCAAAATTTTATGTTTGAAAGTCCGCCATTTTGTCCCAAATCAATATATCGACAAACTGTTCATTCAATCACTAGTTACTTTAATATATTAGAGAAATTTTTGTTTGCTTTTGATTTCTGATAATCAAAATCCGAGGAGCAGTGGTCACCGCGAAACCTGTTTTTTCAATGGCCTTCAGAAGGTTGACCGTATTTTTTTTTATTGCTAATATTTTTTCTTATAATATTTACTTTACATTCATGAAAACACGTGCTACCACATAAACCAGCTCAATTTTAAACAAGTTTTATATTTTATTTAAAAAAAATCAACTATTTTCGGCTTTCTGACTAAGTATAACCCCTTAAGTTAATAAACTGTTTAACTATGAATGAAATTTATAGTTTATCGATTAAACATTATTGTAATAGAAATATTAATTATACATCAATCATAGAATTCACAATATAACTATAAATAAAAGTCGTTACTGTTTCATGGCCCCACCTGTTTTTAACGTCACTAGCCACTTCTGTATATATGTCATTTATATACACAATGTCTGTTATTTGTAATAATCACAATCTCATTCACAATTAAAATAATGTCAAATGTCACAACACAAAATAGCACACAACGTTAAGGTAAACATAATTTATAATATTTCCAAGGGAGAATCAGTAGTTCAATAAAATATTTTGTTCACGAAAATGTTATAATGTGCGCATTATTTAATTGTATGGTCAGCATTAATGGGTACAATTAACGCTCAATTTCATTAAACACGCATGTGTGTGTTTAATATGGTTATTAAACACGCTAATTCGCGCTAATTCACAGAACGCGAATTAAGATAATATTTTGTTTACCCAGTTTAATACTGATTTGATTTTTTTTTTCAATTGTAATTGTAATTGCAACTTTAATTTCGATTTTAATTTTGATTTTGATTTTATTTTTGATTTTTTTTTAATTTTGATTTTGATTTTAATTTTCGTGAACAAAGTATAGTGTACGACTCGCATATAATGGCTATTAATCACTCGAACGATTTGCTCCACTCGCCACTCTTAATAGTCATCATTATATGCTCGTTGTACAATATACTATTAATTTAATTTAATTTATTATAATCCGGAAAATCCCCGAATTTTACATTTACAATTCCGGGATCAAAATATAATTGCTAGTTATTAATAAATTACCTGTTTTTTTAGGATTAAATTGTTACCAATAGTTACAATATTCGTCCAGAAATCACGATGTCGACACGGGGCAAGCGTATTTTATCTATGCTTTCTCAAAAAGATAAGATCCGACTAGGACAACTTGAGTTAGAGCCACCAATATATATTACGACCCTTGGTGTAAACTTAAAAGAAGTTGATGTAGATGTATTAAAAAAGGAAATCCTCGGTAAGTTGTTATGCTCTAATTATTTCATAAGTGCCTGACTAGCATATTATAAATGGCTTTATAATAATATCGTTAGTAAGTGGCAATAATGTTTTGAGTTTAATATTTTTGAACAAATATTTTTGCTTTCACTTTTGTTTTAAATGATACGAGATGGGAAAGTTGTCAAACGGTACTGAAGACCGAGTTGTGGACAATCCATCGATATCCATAAGAAACGTTAGACATTTAATATCATCGTCGGCTAAACTTATCGTGGGCCTGACACATTCTCTTCTTGAAAAACATGGGTTCGCTTTCAAAATAAATAATACTTGAATTAAAATATTTATGACGTGTATATCTATCTGCTACTGTTATGACTATATACAAAACAAATGTTTATTAATATTATAATTACTTCTATTTAGTCAAACCTTAAATCAAATTATGAAATAGACATTTATAAGTAATAGATATTTTGTAATATCTATCATTGTTATTTATTTTTAGAACCTTTGTCCCCGAATTTTGTAAAACATATTGAAACAGTAGATTTTCGACGTGATATCAATAGCGAAAACGACAGACAAAATGAAAAAACTTCTTCATTCGATCCCTTAAGTGACGCAATTGTTACTAAGAATATAAAGCTATCGAACAATATTCTAATACCCAGGAATAACTTGCAACATATAGAGATTCCTATGATCGTCGACGATGGAGGTAAAAGCTTTATACCCTTTGAATCTGCTGATAAAGTAATAACAACGGTAGAACCCTCACTAGTAGAAAATAATTCTGATCAGCAGACAAACAGATTCGAAGAAGTTACATTTACTGAGTTGACGAACGTATTTTCGACATATGAAGCAGGGTTTAACAATTTGTTTCCAGAACACAACTCGTTTTCAGATTCTGGGACAGAATATGTTCCATCTAGTTCATCGTGTGCCAGTGACTTAGGTAAAATTGTAATCTGGTATCGAAATAATACTTTAATAAATGTTTCAATTATTTAGGTTTGTCAAATTATTCTGATTTGGATGTTGAACTTGCTTTGTCAGAAAAAAATAATAGCACGGCGAAGTCAGAGAAGCGAAAACAATTAAACGAAATTGAAGAAGATGTGACAAATACAGATTCCCATGAAGGACGAAATAATGAAAACTTAACTCTATTTAATAAATTGGGTAAAGTTAAAACTTCAAGTAAAAATATAAAAGGAACACTTAAAAGAGACAAAAAGGAACATTGCATTTTTTGTGAAAAAAATATCACCAATTTTTCACGACACTTGATCCGTAAGCACAATAACGAAATTGAAGTTATTAGAATAATGTCACTACCAAAATCTTCGAAACAGAGAAAACGTTTATTTGAGGATATTCGAAAAAGAGGTACTTATGTTTGGAAATTATAGACTTAATGAACATTTCTACGAACAGTATACCGGGTGTAACTGAATTCTGGTAGACCCCAAATATCATTTGCATTTTTACATATATGTTTATGAAATTTTATATGGTGTTTGTAGCGAATAAAGTGCGTCGACATGTCTCCTTTTAATAAAAATTACACTTCCGGTTTAACCAGAAATTAACCATAACCTCTCTATTTTAAATGGAACGCCCTGTGTATTTTTGCATAATTTAATCCGTCTAAATTCTGAGTTTAGCACTTTATTCCCTAAAAACACCATACTAAGTTTCATAAAGATAAATGTAAATATGAAAATGATATTTGGGGTCTACCAGATTTCAGTTACACCCGGTATATTGCGCAATTGTGAAAACAAGGCACCCACTACGGTTTATTTTTATATTCTATTTTATTATTATATGCATGATTAAGATTACATTATTTGAGCAGGTTTTTTTTGTAATGGCCTCTTTCCATTGAAATTGTCAACTTACAAAATTGGCAAATGTTTTTGTTTTACTGATATGATTTTGTAGTTTCATTATCTTCCTTAATTATGCAGGCATATTTTGTATAGTAAACTAAAAACTTTAATCTATCTTCTAAGAAAGTGGATTGCCGAAATAATGCGTGTAACAATATTTCAAATTTCTGTCCATAAACTATACATTATGTAAATTATGTTATATAAATTATTTCGGCAATCTACTTCGTCAAGAATGTAAAGTAATCTTTCTAGTTTACGTAAGGAAAAATAAACAAATACGTGCCCAATTAAGCAAGATATTGTCAAGATGTAAGATTACTTCGTTGAAATACAAGATGTTTTTTCACGAAGTGACATTTTGTAATGAGCGTATCAATTGAAAGAAAGCTTTGCAATAAATGTGCCTAAATAATATAAAATTGATCCTACATATAATAAGATCTTTATAGATATAAAATCGAATGTTGCGTTTGCTCTGTATTTTTCAATGTAATTTTGTGCACAATTGAATTTTATGCGCTTTTATAAATAACGGGTGTTTTTCATTTCAGGAAACTTTATAAATTCATTTGGGAAAGAAGGATTTATTAATCCTGTAAGGAGACCCAAATCTGTTTGTCTGAAAACTTCATCTGATTATTTGCCTTGCTGTGCATGTAAAGGCTTCTTCACACGAACTTATCTTCATCGACACATGAAAAAATGTTCCAAGAAAACTCAAGAAACAGATTCAAAACATGCACAGTCAAGTGGATTAACACTTCTCTATATGTCTGGTGAAAATAATTTTGAAGATTTGAAACTGAAAATATTTCCTCATATGACATCTGATGAAATTACAAAAAGCGTCATGAACGATTTTCTTATTAAATTGTACGGACAACGGTATTACAGATGCCACAAAGAAAAACACCTAATTAATACGGTATCCCAGCGTATGCGAGAACTGGCCAGATTTTTAAAAGTGTTGCAAAATTCGGAACCTAAAAATGACCAATTGATAGATTACCTGAAACCCTCTTATTTTGATCAATTAGTTGATGCTACTAATGAATTGTCAGGTTATGAGCCAGATAAAGATACATTTAAAAGTCCCTCACTTGCTTTAAGATGGGCGACTGTCCTCAAACAGATTTGCGATACTGCCATGTTTGTTGCTGCGAAGGAAAATGATATGGTGAAAAATAAAGAAATCAAAATATTAAAACAAATGATTGAAACCCAATTTCGCTTCCATGTTTCTACTAATGCAAACAAAGATTTATCTGCTAAGAGTTGGAAGAAAGGCAGCATGTTGCCACTAACGGAGGACGTTATAAAAATGAACACATTTGTTGTTAAAGAAGAAGAAAAGTGGTGTACAAAATTGCAGAGCGATCCAAACAACTCAGTCTATGTTAGAAAACTGACTGAAGCGCTTCTAGCTCATGTCATTCTTTTGAATAGAAAACGTTCCGGTGAGGCGCAAAGAATTAAAATAGAGGATTATTTAAGAGAAGAAGATGGATCAGGAATTCAAGATATTTACCAGTCACTAACAGCGATAGAGAAGATTTTAATTAACAACATAAAACGAATAACAATTCGTGGAAAGAAAGGTAGAGCGGTACCAGTAATATTTACAAAAGACATGCAAAGATATACCGACATATTATTGAAGTCCAGAAAACTCATAGCATCGTCAAATCCTTACCTTTTTGCAAATCCCAGCACTAGCAACAGTTTTTTGTGGGCTTACAAAGTATTGAAGAAAATTGCTAGTGATTGTGAAGTAACAAATATTGAAGCTATAACGGCTACTTGTCTAAGAAAACATATTGCGACTATTGCACAAATAATTTCTATGGAAGATAACGATTTGGAACAGCTATCGACACATCTTGGTCATGAGAAAGCGACACACTTAAATTATTACAGAAAAACTGATGACAAATTGCAAATTGCCAAAGTAACTAAGCTTTTGCTTCTGATGGAAAAAAAATCTATGGCTGAATACCGCGATAAATCTTTGTCAAATATTGATCTCGACATTCCTGATGTTGATGATGATAGCGTGGTTGATGATTTGTTTCTTAATGGAGACGATACCAAGAAAAATGAAAATACTCATAAGGGCGACATAAATGATGAATGTAATAAAGAAGATAATTTACGGGTATGAGAACTAAGTATGCGACAAACAGTTAAAGGGTTTCGCTAAAATAAGATAATTGAGTTTCAATGTTCCTAGTATTCATTAAACGTATTCCTTCAAAATTTTAAGTAGCAACCCAAGTACCGTTTTGGGCAATCGTATATTTACCTATATCCTTACTGATTAAATTCATATTAGAAACATTTTCATTCAACTATCAAATTATACAAAATAGCATCAAGCTTATTTAACTATTTGCCACAGCAATAATAAATCTTTACTCTCACATTCAAACTATTTTAGTTGGCAGAAAACGAGCAAATTTTACATGTTGCAGAAAAAGAAAGAAAATCTTCAAGTCATAAAAATAAGAATCAGGTAAGAAAAATTGAAACAAATCTTAATGTCACCTTTTCCAGGTTAATTCATTTTCGCAATACCTCTCCTATAGTGCCTTATTTATATCATAACTTTGATAGTAAGTATGCAACTTACACTTGCTTCATAATTTTAATGGTTAAAAAGTTACTTATATTTTCTTAGATTGCAAGTGAAATACCTGTATTTTTTCTGACATTCTATTGACAATTTCCATTACTATTTTGGTCTTGCTCGTATGGTTATTGTTCGACACGGCTTATAAGTGATTTTTGTGATGTCAAATGCTTAGTAAATCTCAGCCTAGTCTGGCTCGATTTTCCAATTTGATTTTCTCTGACACAAAAATGTTACTTACAGTCCTTAATGTGTAATACGCTATATAATATTGTTTCAACATTATATTAACACTTCGTTTTCAGAGGCAAAAAGGTCGTGTTTTGATACCATGGACAAGCGAACAAAAAAAAACTGCCCAAATATACTTCCAACAACACCTGGCATCTAAAAAACCTCCAAGAAAACAGGAATGCCTAGATTTGATGGAAAAACATTCGACAACATTTTATAATAAAACTTGGGCTCAAATTAAAATCTTCATTGTTAACCAATATAATAAGAAGTCAAGTACAAACACTGTTTCATAATAAATGTGCCAGGATTTTCTTTAATAACATTTTACAATACCTAGTTGCATGGATGTTACTATCAAAGTTACACAAATACTTCATTTACCTTCTAAATTAGAGCTCATACTTGATCTGTACCAATAATGTTAGTAGTATATAAATTTGAAAAAACTAACTTGTTGCAGAAGCATTAAATAAATTTATTAAAGACGAAATATAGCCTGAATATATGAATATTCAACCTGTTCGTAACTCTGCAAAATTAAGTCTTAAAAAATTAGGACTATAAACAAATAACTTATTGAAACAACTACTTCCCGGGCCAGTGCCACTCGGCACGGATAATGAATGATACAAAAGAAATTTGCATGTTATTACCAGTACTACTAGATACATAACATTAGTTTAAGATCGTTTATTTCCACGTACAGGACTAACTTAAAAATACACTAAGTTGAATTTGAAAACTTTAAACTTTAAAACTGAACCATAAAATATATAAAAACTAAGTAAATAGTTATCTCTCATTTAAAAAATATATCTTGTTTACAGTTGAAACAAATCGTCAATCGGTTTTCCAACCGTAAACAATATCACTTTATTACACACCTGTACTTTTACTTATAACGTACCCATCAGGTATAAAACGGGTTCAAACATTCCATAATCCCGTCAGTTGGTCACAAGTTTACGTTCAAGTAAGTTTATTTCACTCTTTATTATTATACTTTTACATTAAATTCAAAGGCAAATCTGTACTGATAAGAGATAAATCTCGAAACGCATCTGCAGATGATTAATTACTTAGTTTTTATATATTTTATCGTTTTATAGTTTAAAGTTTTCAAATTCAATTTAGTTTATGTTCAAGTTAGTCCTGTCCGTAAAAATAAACGACATTAAACCAATGTAATTTCGCTAGTAGTACTAGTAATAACATGCACATTTCTTTTGTATCATTAAATATCTGGCGTGGCACTAGCCAGGGAAGTAGTTGTTTCAATAAGTTATTTGTTAGTCTTGGTAAGATTTAATTTTGCAGTCGAGAACAGGTTGAATATTCACATATTCAGGCTACATTTCGTCATTACTAAATTTATTAGTAGTATATGACTATTTTGGAATACATCGAAATGCCCAAAGGCTCATTTATATGAAAATGAAGAAATGAAAATTTGTAAAAACATTGAACATAACTTATATTTTATTCCCTAAATGTAAATTTGTAAAATTTTATTGTTAAATAAACATTTAATTTATTTTTGCTAAACTTATGGTTCTTATTTGTTAAATTTGGTTCTCGTTTATCATGTGGTGAAACATATTTAATATTAAGGGTTGTTGAAATGAGACACTTTCACAATTTTATACTATCTATTCCGACTAGTTTCGATTTTTACATCATTATCTAGGAACGGTACAGAAGAAAAATATTTTCGCTTATACCGAGTGTCTGGGATAAAGGGCGAACATAGGAATTTAAATGTTTAATGTTGGCGGCGTTTACTTCGTGGTACATCTTGATTGTAGATTGGAATAAAACACTTTAACTTTTTTATACCACTATATTTTATTTATGTGACTAGTTTCGACCATTCACTGGTCATTTTCAAACATAAGTAAATTAAATTACGGCTTTACATTTCTTATATATTACAGGGCTTCAAACAGTGGCGAATACATTATGTCAACCTGGTCGTTAAGCACGGAAATTCCCGGATTAATTTTTGCTTTGTGTATTTCAAGTGCTTCCAGTAGATCCATTTTTCGGCCTTTATCCGCTAAATGAATCACTGAAAGTACATCTGTGCCGAAATTATGCCGATTTTCCAACAAATGGTTCGAGAAGGTGGATTTATTTTGGGTAAACCAAATAATCGGCATAATTTCGGCACAGATGTACTTTCAGTGATTCATTTAGCGGATAAAGGCCGAAAAATGGATCTACTGGAAGCACTCGAAATACACAAAGCAAAAATTAATCCGGGAATTTCCGTGCTTAACGACCAGGTTGACATAATGTATTCGCCCCTGTTTGAAGCCCTGTAATATATAAGAAATGTAAAGCCGTAATTTAATTTACTTATGTTTGAAAATGACCAGTGAATGGTCGAAACTAGTCACATAAATAAAATATAGTGGTATAAAAAAGTTAAAGTGTTTTAGTCCAATCTATAGGAATTTAACACGTAAAATCAAATATGTGTAATTATCAGCTCCCCTATTCATTTAAGAGATCGTAAAGGAATATTTTTTAGAGAATTAAAAATTGTAAATTTATCATCCATTTAATTAACGTTTATACTAGAAGCCACCTCAGAAATAATAAAAATAAGTTGAACAATGTACCATTTAATAAAAACCCCTTGCCATGACTTTGACAAATGTCATGTTATGGTGAGAATAATTTTGCTAGTCAAACATCAATTCATGCATTGTAATTACTATAAACAATAATCCGAGTTATTCCAATAAAGAGAGCGTATTCATTTTAATTCTCTAAAAAATATTCCTTTGCAATTTTTCTCTTAAATGAATAGGGGAGCTAATAATTACACATATTTAATTTTACATGTTAAATTCCTATGTTCGCCCCTTATCCCAGACACTTGGTATACTAAAATTGTTCATTCGGGTAATTAGGGCGGTCATTATTGGGGAACTACAGATGTCATCGTTTTCATTTACGACGTATTTTCCCCGCTTGGGCGCTTTGTTGATCTCTAATCCTTCTCGGAGATTTAAATTTCGGCCATTTTTACGTGCATGTAATATTTTAAATTAAATTAAATTTCGGTTTTTATTACCTGCATGTAATATTTTAAATTAAATTAAAATATTACATGCAGGTAATAAGGGCCGAAATAAATCTCCGAGAAGGACTAGAGATTAACAAAACGCTTAAGCGGGGAAAACACGTCGCGAATGAAAACAAGGACATGTGCAGTTCCACAATAATGACCGTCTTAATTATCTGAATGTACAATTTTAGTATATAAGCGAGAATATTTTTCTTCTGTACCATTCCTAGATAATGATGTAAAAATCGAAACTAGTCGCAATAAATAGTATAAACTTGTGAAACTAACCAAGTGCCTCATTTCAACAACCCTTAATGTTTTTTTTTCTTTTGACTTAGGCTTTAGCCATTCAGTCACACACGGCTATTATTTTTGTATTTAATTTTGTATGAATAATGGGAATAAATGAACAAATGAATAATGTAAGACGTATACAACAACCACGGACCCAAGCGAATATTTCTGGATCGCCGAAAAATCTTCCGCCCGGGATGGGAATCGAACCCACACG
Organism: Ocypus olens; assembly: GCA_910593695.2. Lineage (NCBI taxonomy): Eukaryota > Metazoa > Arthropoda > Insecta > Coleoptera > Staphylinidae > Ocypus > Ocypus olens. The sequence goes on from OU343062.1 coordinate 28,745,403, forward strand.
GCCGCGGTGCAGCCGGCACAAGCGCTCGCCTCTACCCACTACACCAACGGACCGCCCCAACCCTTAATGTTATGGTTCTTGATTTAAAAGTGTCTTATAGCATTATAAAACTGGCAACGTTGCAAGGATGTCATAAGATACGAATATTTTTTGTGGATGTCATAAGATACATGAAATAAGAATGTATACCGGATGTCGAACCGATGGTAAATGTTTTATTTAAATTTTGTGTATGGTTTGATTTTTTTGTTTCCATCAGCATCCTTACTTCGAGTTTACAAAGTCATATTTTTTTTTTATATGTATCTGCTTTCTAAGCAGTGGATGCCGAAAGGTCAAAATTTTTGCCGGATGTCATAAAATACGTTGGTCGACTATATATATATATATATATATATATATATATATATATATATTCCGACGCATTAAAAAAAAAAATTCGCGCCTAAATATCTTTTTACGTTCATATGATCCTGATACACGATTTAAAAATTTTCGTTGCATTAAAAAAAAAAATTTCGCGCTAAAATATATTTTTTTTCGTACACATGATACTAAAACGCAATTTAAAATTTTTCGTTGCATTTTAGACAAAAAAAATTTTTCGCGCTAAAATTATTTTTTTTTTGTACACATGATCCTAAAACACAATTAACATTTTTCGTTGCATTTTTGTCAAAAAAAAACAATTCGCGCTAAAATATATTTCCATCGTTACTGGCTGAATGGTCAAACCTATGCCAAAAAACAAAATACAAAAAAATATATATTCCGATGCATTAAAAAAAAAAATCGAGCCTAAATACCATTTTACTTTCATATGATCCTGATACACGATTTAAAACTTTTCGTTGCATTTTTGTCAAAAAAAATTTTTCGCGCTAAAATATTTTTTTTCGTACACATGATCCTAAAACACAATTTAAAATTGTTCGTTGCATTTTTGTCTACAAAAAAAATTAGCGCTAAAATATATTCCCATCGTTAGTGGCTGAATGGTCAAACCTATGCCAAAAAACAAAAAAAAACAAAAATATATATATTCCGATGCATTAAAAAAAAAAATTCGCGCCTGAATACCTTTTTACGTTCAAATGATCCTGATACACTATTTAAAATTTTTCGTTGAATTTTTGTCAAAAAAAAGTTTTCGCGCTAAAATATCTTTTTTTTGGTACACGTGATCCTAAAACACAATTTAAAATTTTTCGATGCATTTAAAAAAAAAAAAAAGTTCGCGCCTAAATACTATTTTACGTTCATATTATCCTGATACACGATTTAAAATTTTTCGTTGCATTTTTGTCAACAAAAAAATTTTGTACTAAAATATTTTTTTCGTTCACATGATCCTAAAACACAATTTAAAGTTTTCGATGCATTAAAAAAAAATCGCCTAAATACCTTTTTAGGTTCATATGATCCTGATACCCGATTTACCACTTTTAAAATATTTAAAATCTGCAAATACCCCTTTTCTAGATTTCTAGATAAACGCACGAGAACACAAACTATAGACTTGGTGAAGTTGGCAGTTTCCGGTGGTTGAAAAAAATATAAAAACAATTGCATAAATTGAAACTTGGCAAATTTATTGGAAACACCTTTCCCCTCATAATACCCTTAAAACCTGCAAACACCCCTTTTCTAGATTTCGCGATAATGGGATGAGAACACAGACTACAGTCTTGGTGAAGTTGGCAGTTTACGGTGGTTGCAAAAAAAATTAGAAACAGTTGCCACGGGCTTGAAACTTGGCAAATTTATTGAAAACACCTTTGCCCTCATAATACCCCTGAAACCTGCAAATACCCCTTCGTAAGATTTCGCGATAATCGCACGAGAACACAAAATTATAGTCTTGGTGAAGTTGGCAGTTTCCGGTGGTTGAAAAAAAATTAGAAACAGTTGCCACGGGCTTGAAACTTGGCAAATTTATTGAAAACACCTTTGCCCTCATAATACCCCTGAAACCTACAAATACCCCTTCGTAAGATTTCGCGATAATCGCACGAGAACACAAAATTATAGTCTTGGTGAAGTTGGCAGGTTCCGGTGGTTGAAAAAAATATAAAAACAATTGCCATGGGCTTGGAACTTGGCAAATATATTGAAAACACCTTTCCCTTCATAATACCCTTAAAACCTGCAAATACCCTTTCGTAAGATTTCGCGATAATCGCACGAGAACACAAAATTATAGTCTTGGTGAAGTTGGCAGTTTCCGGTGGTTGAAAAAAAATTAGAAACAGTTGCCACGGGCTTGAAACTTGGCAAATTTACTGAAAACATCTTTCCCCTCATAATACCCTTAAAATCTGCAAACACCCCTTTCTAGATTTCGCGATAATCGCACGAGAACACAGACTATAGTCTTGGTGAAGTTGCCAGTTTCCAGTGGTTGAAAAAAATATAAAAACACTTGCCATGAACATGAAACTTGGCAATGCAAATACCGCTTCGATTTTAAATGTAAAACGCAATGTGGAACGAAAAATGAAAATGCGTGCACTAGCATTGAAACAAGTGATTCGAGTGCACGGATAGTGCGGTATTAATGGCAGTGGAGTGCGTTTACAGTTAGGAATGATGGAGAGAAAATGGAGAGTAATTAGCAAGGTCGGCATCCGCTCACAATACGCCATCCGAGCGCTCCTTCATTTATTTTATGATATTTATTTGTGCGCGAACCTTTTTCATCAAAGGTGGATTTTTGTTAAATCAATTATGACGGTTAACCTGTATATTTAGACAGAAGGTTGATTTAATAGAGTACAAATGAGATTGATAAAAGTACTATCGTGATATACATCATGTGGCATTTATCCGTAAAAATGCACCATGTTTTAACGATCGCCACTATCCTGTTACACATCGTGATATCAAGGTTTCATAGAACTAAATGATCAAAATCATCTTGAATCATTTCTACTTCTACAGCAGGTACGTTTTACAAGAATGAGCCACATTTTAACGATCGTGATGTATTCTGTATATCATAGTTTCGCAAAATTGAATGATCAAAATAATCTCTACTTACCTCTTGACACCAGGTGTATTTTGTAAAGATTCTTGCGTATAATTACTTCTTCTATAGATCTTCTATTCATGTTGTTTTTCAAAGCCAACTACTGTACTGATTTTTCGGGTTTTCTACAACACCCAACGAAACATTTCTTCGTTGCTAATAATTCTCGGTCGTCCAGATCTTATACGGCCTTTAACGCTACTAGTTTCTTAAAATTCCCGTAAAGTTTTTCAAACCGTTATTTGACCTCAAAAATTGGAATTCGTGAAATTTCGACCATTTTTAAACCGCCACAACTCGGCGTATTTTCAATCGATTTTGATGAATCTTTAAGGGTGAAAAACTTCGAAGTATCTTCTTTAAAGTTATGCATGCGTAACCCCTTCCGCAGCCCTCTAGCGCCCTGTGAAAAAATAAGTTTTTTTCTTGAAACCATGTCCAACTTTGACGATGTCTACGGAGTTGGAAAAATTTTGTCGACTCGATCCACCATAAAGGCATTAGAATTTGATCAATTCCCTATGCAGGACTCAAAGAATGAAGTTCCTACGACGATTTTGCACCAAGTTATGGGTGCATTTACTTATAAACCTAGTTAACATACTATTGTTTATTATAAAAAAAAATATCCGGATTTTTAGGTCAAAAATTCCCCTATGCGTTGACCTGAAGATCGGATCCCAGATTAAATGAATCTCGTTGAAAAGAGTCAAAAAATAAAGATTAGTCGCTGTCTAGTATAATCTCTCAATTCAAGCAACCGAATCGATAAAAAAAATTCTAAACATGCGTCGACTTTTCGTACGTTTCCAATTTTAGCGAGGGCCACAAGACGAGCCCTTTATTAATACAATACTCTGCCCCGAGTATCTTGTAATCGTTCGCGATTTAAATACAAAGAGCAAATCTCCAAAGGGACCATTTCACGGTCCGCCTGAATGCGATCCCATTATCGAAAGGGAGAGCCGAGGGCCCACGTAAATCTCATAACGTAAGGGAGGGGGAGTCTTATTTCGGGGGAGAAAGTCAAAGTCTTGGTATTGTTCGTCGCAAGTTCATAGTAGTAAAAGAGAGGAATTGTCGACAATTGAAGTCACGTCCACGACGCGGCGACGACGAAGTATTATACGTATTCGTGTTGGGACGTGATCGCACTTTGATGACAAACAAGCCTTTCCTGAAGATTAACAAAAATTTGGGTACAAATTGTTTGCATTACTCTTATTTATAAAATAATTATAAGGAATAAAGAAAATGGAGCGTTCTATGGTGGAGCGGTTTGGCACCTATTAACGAAAAGTTTACCAGCAATTTTCACTAACTGCTATCTTGCAAACGTTACTACGAAATATTAATAGTAACCGTTATTGAAAAATTGCACTAACGGTGATTTTCCTCAGAGTTATTTTTTAAAAGAAAAATCACTTCTTAATAGCAGTAACCGATTCAATAACGTATCAGTAACTCACGTAACCGATTCAAACGAATACTTTCTTAGCAACATTAACCGATTCAATAACGTGTTAGTTAGTAACAGTAACTCATATAACCGAATTAATAACGAATCACTTCTTAATAAAAGTAACTCCTTTGGCTGCTAGTGAAAAATAACTATTAAAAACTACACACAACCACTGAGCTCCTACTGTATATAATATTTATCCCCATAACAGTCAACACGATAAACACGTTTTAAATAAATATTTCAATTACTTCTTAATAAAAGTAACTTCTTTGGCTGCTAATGAAAAATAGCTATTAAAAACTACACACACACACACACACACACACACACTGAGCCCCTACTGTATATAATATTTATCCTCATGACAGTCAACACGATAAACACGTTTTAAATAAATATTTCAATCACTTCTTAATAAAAGTAACTCCTTTGGCCGCTAGTGAAAAATAACTATATGACGCAACGGAACCATCGAAGCGGTCCATAACGTCGGTTACTGAAACTGTTTATCGCGGCGCGGTCTGGATTTGAAACAATAGTGCATCTCGGGGTGACTCGATAATATTGGTTGGCACTAGAGGTGAACCGGCTCAGTGAAGTGAGTCGGCGAGTCAAGTGACTCGATTGAAAATATGAAGGTCTTTTTGAGTCATGAGTCAGTCCAGAATTTATGGTTTGAAAGATTTTTAATGGTCAAACTTCGAGTGGACTCTTTTCACTGAGTCGGACCTTGTAAAGCAGATCACAAAAATGCGTCTAACTGGCGCTGACATTATGTGAAGCAGATCACAAAAATGCGTCATTTTGGCCACCTCTACCTGGCGCTGTCATTATTTTTGTTTTTATATTTTTTTATCCGCTGGGGAAAAACGCGAATTTAGAATGTATAAGTACAGTTTAAGTGCGATTAATTCAAAAATTGGCGAAGGGGTGTATTGAGATTTTTGTGGGAAATAATCAACAATCAATTCTGAGTACATTTTAACATCCCACAGTTTGTGGCAATTATTTTAATATTTCTTTATCCGGTAACTTTGATTTAAACAACTTTCGACGTTTTTTTACCAATATTTATAGTGTAATATTATTAAAATTTATAGTAGTAAAAAAACGTCGAAAGTTGTTTAATTCAAAGTTACCTGATAATGAACTAACGGTCGCAACCATCATCTTCATTTTTTTTTCCGCTTGGGTAAATATTCAAAATGTTAAAGCGCACTTCTACTGCGATTAATTCGAAAATTTTTGTAGGGTTGTTTTGAGATTTCTAATGGGAAATAGTTAAGAATCAATATCGAGTAAATTTTGAAATTTTTCATTTAGTCGCAATCGTTTTTATATTTTCTTATCTGTTTGAACGCGTTTTTGGATATGATTTTAACATCAAAATGTAACAAATTTAATACATTTTAGAAAAGCATTAAGAAATGTGCACCTCAAATCATTGCAAATTGCCAAACTCGCAAGTTTTCAAGTCCAAAATCGAGTTTTCGATTTTTTTAAATCTTCTTCTCGAACGCGCTTTTAGATTTGAATCATTCAAACATCAAAATGTAACGAATTTAATACATTTTCGAAGAGCATTAAAAAATGTGCACCTCAAATCATTGCAAATTGCCAAACTCGCAAGTTTTCAAGTCCGAAATCGAGTTTTCGATGAAATCTTCTTCTCGAACGCGTTTTTGGATTTGAATCATTCAAACGTCAAAATCTAACGAATTTAATACATTTTCGAAGAGCATTAAAAAATGTGCACCTCAAATCATTGCAAATTGCCAAACTCGCAAGTTTTCAAGTCCAAAATCGAGTTTTCGATGAAATCTTCTTCTCGAACGCGTTTTTGGATTTGAATCATTTAAACGTCAAAATGTAACGAATTTAATATATTTAAAAATGCATTAAGAAATGTTCACCTCAAATTACAGCAAATGGCCAAAATCGCAATTTTTCAAGTCCAAGTCAACAAAATCGAGTTTTTGATTTTTTTGAAATTTCCCAACTCTCGAACGCATTTTTGGATATTATTTAAACGTCAAAATGTAACGAATTTAATTTATTTTACAAAAGCATTAAAAAATGTTCACCTCGGATTGTCAAAATTTCAAGTTTTCAAGTCCAAAATCAACAAAATCGAGCTTTTGATTTTTTTGAAATTTCCCAACTCTCGAATACGTTCTTGGATATGACTTAAACGTCAAAATGTAACGAATTTAATATATTTTACGAAGACATTAAGAAATGTTTACCTTAATAACAGCAAATTGCCAAAATCGCAAGTTTTCAAGTCCAAAGTCAACAAAATCGAGTTTTTAATTTTTTTGAAATTTCCCAACTCTCGAATGCGTTCTTGGATATGATTTAAACGTCAAAATATAACGAATTTAATATATTTTATAAAAGCACTAAGAAATGTTTACCTCAAATCGCAGCAAACTGCCAAAATCGCAGGTTTCCAAGTCCAATGTCAACAAAATCGAGTTTTTGATTTTTTTGAAATTTCGCAACTCTCTAACGCGTTTTTGGATATGATTTAAACGTCAACGTAACGAATTTAATATATTTTACAAAAGCATTCAGAAATTTTCCCCTCAAATCATTGCAAATTGCAAAAATCGCAGGTTTTCAAGTGCAAAGTCAACAAAATTTGATTTTTTTGAAATTTGCCAACTCTCGAATGCGTTCTTGGATATAATTTAAACGTCAAAGTGTAACGAATTTAATATATTTTACAAAAGCATTTAGAAATGTTCACCTGAAATCACAGTAAATTGCCAAAATCGCAATTTTTCAATTTCAAGTCCAGTCAACAATTTTTTATTTTTTTTTAATTGTCCAACTCGTTGCGAATTTAAAATGCCAAAGCGTAGTTTAAGTGGTATTAATTCGAAAATTAGTAAAGGGGTGCTTTGAGATATCGAAAATAATTGAGAATAAATTCTGACTAAGTTTTCGAAATTTTCTAGCTTGTAGTAATTGTTCTTATAATTTTTTATCCGCATGGGAAAACCGCAAATCAAGAAAGCCAAAGCGCAGTTTAAGTGCGATTGATTCAACAATTAGTGAAGGGGTGAATGGGAGATAATTAAATTTCGAAATTTCCTAGCGTATGACTATTTTTTTTTTAAATCGCTCGAGGAAATTTGCGAATTGAGAATTTCAGTTTAAGCGTGAATAATTCATTAATTAGTAAAGGGATGTTTTGAGATTTTTTTGTGGAATATAATTAATTTTGAGAAAATTGTGAAATTTTCCAGATTGTGGCAATTGCTTTTTTATTATTATTTTTATTTTGTTTGAAATTTTATTGTAATGTTAAGCTCTATCAAAACGTATAGTCTGAATGATTCCCTTGCGGTCAGGATCGAAAACGATTATTTCATGAGAATTTTTTTATCAAACTTAAAAATATTCACAATAAAGAATGTTTTAGAATTTGAAAGAATTTGATTACAATCTGAGATTTACTTACTGTTGCTGAAAGTAACGGTTACGGTTATTAAATAACTAGTTATTTTTATTATTATTTTTATTTTGTTTGAAATTTTATTGTAATAGTAAGCACTATCAAAACGTATAGTCTGAACGATTCCCTTACGGCCAGGGTCGAAAACGATTATTTCATGAGAATTTTTTTATCAAACTTAAAAATATTCACAATAAAGAATGTTTTAGAATTTGAAAGAATTTGATTACACTCTGAGATTTACTTTATTACAAACTGTTGCTGAAAGTAACGGTTACGGTTATTAAATAACTAGTTATTTTGTCATAACCGTTAGTGGAAAATAACCGTTTATCACGCCAATATCAAGCAATAATAATTATTTCCTCATCAGACAACGAACTGCAGACCGGTCTCGGACTCTTAGTCAGTGCTGTCGCCGATGGGGAAACGGATTCACTATGAGGGAGATAACCGAAATAGGTCGATTAAGTGTTTTACCGCCATCTGTCTGTCTCTAGCATCAAGAACCGTTCTTGAGGCTAGAGACGGACAAATGGCGGTAAAACGCTTAAAACCGTTTTCCTCTAAAAAAACGTGACTTTTAAGTGCACTTTTCTAAAAAAAAAACTACTAGACTAGAATTTTTTTTTTTATTCCTGAGCCATAAATGCTTATTTTGGAAATAAGAATAATATAAATAAAATTTCAGAGAAATCGGTGTTCTAGAAAATCCCGGCAAGTTTACCCTTCGGGTCCATAGACGTTCAATATTTTTGTCATTCATTAAAAATGAATTTACTGTTACTAATAATTATCGGTTGTGGCCGAATAAATAGCCCAGTTACTTAGGCCAATTCCCACTTTATCATTAACTCTCCTTAACTCGAACTTAAATTCCATCACACATCTTTCCTTTAAAAAAAAATCAAAAATAATAAAGAAAATATTATGTTGCTAGGTGATGGTATTATTTCGTATGTTTTTTTATACTTATATACTACATAATCATTCAATCATAAAAAATAGACATTATTAACAATTCGTTAGTAGACAAAATAATCAGGTATTAGTACACCAGGGGCGGCTCGTGAAAGTTCAGCAGAGTAGGTTATGAAATAAAACAGTGGCCCAATACTTGCTTCTCTTATAAAACTAAGTAGTACCAAACATATCTCTCTTAACCGCCTCTTTGAAACTAACTTCACGCCACTGTAGTATACCTTAATCATCATCAAACAATTAGTTTAAAAACCACCAAAACTTGCAACATGCAATTTTTTAGAAATCAAATCGGAAACATCCGCGCGGATGAGTTACATAATCGAGGGAAACGAACACTTAAAAATTTTTAAAATTTATTTCCATTGGCGAAACTTTTTACGTTTGTTTTCAGTTAACCGTTATAAGAAAGTTTCACTTTGTTGACGAAAAAAAGTTGGCAGCGGCTCGTTCGGAGTACTCGCCCCTATCCCCATAAACCACTTCACACTTCTTTTAAATACTTTAAGCTTGCAGATTTTACGAGCTGCAAAGGTAAAGGGGTGCACTGCATTTATACATTTTAAAGTTCCACAAGTATCACACGGAAGCTGAGACGTATGAATGTTTTATTACTCTCGACATGATGTATTTATATTGTTATGTTGGGTTGATACTTGAAGTGCTTAAAATTTAACATTTTGAAATTATCTATCATAGTTTGAAAATGCCAAGTTGAAATTGTCGAAACTATAGTAACTATTCCAAGTTAATAAAGTGATACTAACAAAGTTATTCGTTTTATTTGAATTATTCAAAATGTATCACGAAGTGAAAGCCTCCACAATTACTTATTTTGAAATTTGTTTTAATTAAGATCAACCTATAATTTCATTACAGTGAAATGAAGAGGATGGTTGCGATGGTTACGCGGTAATTCATAATTAATAAATAAACTGAATTGAAATATGAAAACAATGTATTAACCACTACTATTTTTTTTAAATAAGGAAAAAAAATGTTATCCGTTTATAAGGTGTGAGCCACATAATTTTGTTTCTGAGTTGGCCATGTCTAAGAGAGAAAAACATATAGCTGTCATGTCTGAGATTAACCCTTTCGGCCCTGGTGGTGGCAATTACCACTACAACATTTACATGTCTCTACTTACTATGACAATCCATATTTTTGCTGTTTATCACTAGATGTCACTTCAACAAAGCCTCACTAATTAATTCCTATACTAATTACTCAAATGAGTTAAAATTTGGTATTTATGGTCTTAAGAAGCTCCCCATCAATAATAATTAACAAACACATTTTTTTTCAAATTTAAAAATCCAGGGCTGAAAAGGCTTAATTCATTTCTTTAAATCTAATTCAATTGAACTAATCCAGTCTCATGACGTAATAATATGCGACATACCTCATTTATCTCACAGCCAACTCTGAAACAGAATTTTGTGGCTCACACGATAGTTTCTAGCCATTGGTTGCAATGCTGTTTGTCATTTATGGGAAACAACTATTTATATTGTTTTTAAAAGCTAATAAAAGTCATACCCACCATTAACATTCACGATATATCCGTTTGATACTCTAGTGATTATTTCTATCAATTTTCCCCTCACCTAACGAATGACGAATTATTCGTATTTACGACAATAAAAATAATGTAGCACGATCGAGGTAATTTTTAAGTTCCCGGCGCATCCTCCACAAGTTCAATTCATAAATGAACTAATTTTATTTGCCTGCAAAGCAATATTATAAACTAGCTCATTAGATAAGAGTTAATACAATAATGTGTTATAGTTAAATAAAAAAAAGAGAAGAAAAGTGATGATATAGAAAATATAGTATATGCCAATAAAGGGTCTTTTTTTTGTGAGTTTGATCCATGTTACTGGGTGGAAATGTTGAAGGAAAGTATTGTTAATTTGATTTTCTGAACTAGTTTCGGGCTATTAGCCCATCTTCAGCAGAAAAACGTCCTTAAAAAACTAAAAAAATAACTAAAGAAATAACCTGGTAGTTTGTGAGGGCGTGTTTGGCGATATGGTAATGTGGTGTATGTATGTTTGAATTGTAAAGTTCGAGTAATGGTGCTGGAGAAAGAAGAACGCATGTGTAAAAGAACAATGGCCGAGCCTTTTTCACACAACACCCAATCACCACATGCTTTTCACACATACTTGATTAGTTTTTTAAGGACTTTTTCTGCTGAAGATGGGTCAATAGGCCGAAACTAGTTCAGAAAATAAAATTATAATCATATACTGGACGTACATATATCCAACACTTTCCTTCAACTTTTTTTTTTAGTTAAATAATTTTAACTTTATCAAACGTAATGACAGTTTTCTTCTAAGATACACCATTACAGCTGCAACGCTTAAAATAATAGATGTCGCCGTAATCACATATTCATCCTAATTAATGTTTCAATTTCATAAAATATTCAAATATAAATACATTTTCAGCAGATCACAGTAATAGCAGATTACACGACGTGCATTATTGGTGAGACTAAGACAGTTACGTTGACGAGAAAGAAATTGTTTTTTTTTTTACTCAAGCTTTCGCCTTTTTATCACGACCGACAAGAACACCCTGTTTCGTTATAAAAGAGAGAATAAAGGCTGAAAGACTGCGGGTTGATAACCGTTTAGTAGAAGTAAGAATATAAATGTCTGAAAGTATTATATTTTGTTGTTACATCTGCAAATAAATATTGTATATAGAGAATTTGTTTTGCTAGTATATCTGCGATTGTACATGTGTGTATAGATATATATTTTTCTTGTTTGTTAAATACAATCATTATTTGTTTTACATATATTTTTAGTACTTAAGTTGTTATATAAATTGTATAAATCTTTATTGTAATAGGGGTTTCCCATCTCTAAATAAATTTAAAAAAATAGAATAAACCAAAATTGTGGGAAATGTGTTAATAACTTAATCTAATCAATTAAACTTGGTTAAACGCAACATTAAAAACATTACGTGTACTGATATTCGATCTTTCTTATTTTCGGATATTGAGCGCGCGTTACAGATTCAGACATATAAACATCCTAACAAGTTTTATTGAAGTTGCGAAGTAGTTCACAAAGTTCCGAGTTTATGATCAATAACACGTGTGTGTATTTATCTTCCGCTATTTCAAGCTAAAAGGCAAAAATGCCGGCAACATGACTTCACTGCTGCAAATATTAAACATTAAACTAAATATAGACGCGAAATATTTGAACATGCTTGTAGTGGTGCAGGTTAATGCAGCTGAGACAAACAATTATAAATCAAATATTGTTTGCGGGTAAATAAGCTATGAGCCACAGAATTTTGTTTTTGAGTTGGCCAACCTGAGAAAGAGAAACATAGCAGTCATGTCTGAGATTAATTCATTTTTTAAATCTAATTTAATAGTTTCATGACGTAATAATATGCGACATACCTTATTTATCTCACAGCCAACTCTGAAACAAAATTTAGTAGCTCACACGATATAACCGCATTTGACCACGTGTAAAGGATCTAAAATATAAATGAATCTTAGATTTTAGCTTAGATAGGGAAGGATTTTAAAGGTGTGCACCCACATTAGAATGGCCCAGAAAACACAGAAGTTTAAAAGTTTTATGTCTCATGTGTTAATTAGGTTCCAAGAACGGCTGGAATTTACATAAAAGTATGAATCCCTAACTCTCGGGTTTTGGGATTGAAAAATCAAAAACTTTGAAACTTCACAACTTCGATCCTTCGAAAAATTCGAAATCTTCGAAACTTCGCAACTTCGAAATTTCGAAACTTCACACCTTCGACTCTTCTAAAAATTCGAAAACTTCTAAACTTCGCCACTTCTAAACTTCGAAACTTTGACTCTTCGAAAAATTCTAAAACTCCTATATTCGAAGTTCACTTCGTTTTATCGGATTCTTCGAAACTTTGAATTATTAGTACCCCTAGTTCCAATTGCTAAAAGAACGTCCAGTGTTTTTTAAATAATAGAGCTTGCGGATTGATCTTAAAGTTTTTAAAAATCAGGTCATCAATTTTTTTTTTCGTATGCATTGAAAATAGTTTTTCGAGGTTTAGGTAAATACAAAACGCAGATTTTCTAATATGAGGGTCATTTTTAAAGTAAGAACCGTTTACAGATCCTATGGGCGCATAGCCTTCCCCTAAGTTTTTAAATGACAAATAGCTCTGTAAACATTCGGCAATGTTGTAGATCAGTCTCAAGTCTTTAAATGAGGTTGACGATTTTGATGGCAACTTAATATTAGTTGTGTCCATTATTAATCCCGACAATTGCAAAGTACGCACGGCGAGTCTGAAATTTTACTAATTTTGTTTGGCATTGTTTTTTACTATTTTAAATGCATCCGAAAAAAGGGCTCCGTCAACTTAGCCCCCCGAAGTTCGACTTTTTTGAAAAAACCTATTGCGCCAGAAGGGCCTTAGCTAGCGCCACCTAGCGCCATAAAAATTAGAGCTAGCGCCCCTAAGGCGAGGGGTTTGAAATTCTGGGGGGCCAAGTCGACGGTTGCCTCCCGAACTTTGAGTTTTTTCACTTGATTCGGATTCCCCATAGCTAGCGCCACCTAGCGCCGCCAATTTAAAAGCTAGCGCCAGCCCCACAAAAAATAGAAAAATAAAAGAATAAATAAAAGGAAATAAAAAAATACATTTTTGACCCCAGCCTCCCGAAATAGTTTTTTTTTTACTAATATTGGGTGGAAATAATAGTTTAGAGCCAGCGTCAACCGAATATGAAAAAAAAAATCTCCCGAAAAATCTGGTGAAGAATTATTCACATCCAAACTTTGATACAAGAGCTTTCAGATCCCGTCAAGTGACACCTGGTGACACCTCGTTCTTCGCAAGGAATACAACACATTATTTATTTATTAAATATTTTCAAAGCGTGTTGCATTCCGCGCGAAGAGATCTTTCAAACGCGGTGTCACTTGACATACCTTTCCATTTGAAAAAAGGTCGGAGGTTACTGGGCACTTCCGGGAATAGATACAAATAATATACATAGAAATGTGGGCAAGATAAAACAATACGTCACATGTTTTGGGATTTTTTGCACAAATCACCTATATCGAAGTTATGAATTTTATTCCAGTTAGTTTCCACAATGTATAAATTACACTGGACAACAAAATTTTTGTTGCATTGATAAAAGAACTTGTTCTAACATAATTTGGGTGTGCTGAATCCATATATGACGTTATTTTTTCTCCCTAAGCTACCGTTTTTATATAAATCAACAATTAACATTTTTTGAAATTTGCATATTTATTATACACATTACATGCATAACAAGTCATAAACCACATATGAGCGTAGAAATATAGTCATATTATAATTCCAGAATGAAGATTGATACCTTAAAGTTCAGCTATGTTCTATTCAGGAAAAAATTTGCGCTTGCAGCTCTTGTGTTTGTGCACTTGCTCAGGGCAATCTTGTTTTATAGTCCAGCAGTAATCCGCCATTATATTCCTGTCCCATCACCCTTGATAGAGCTCTTCCGTGATCATCAGGTCCTGGTGGAAGCGTTCACCTTGTTCGTCACTTACAGCCCCAAAGTTTTATGGGAATTTATCAAGGCTACTGTTCAAGAAATGGTCCTTGATACTCATGTTGTATCCCGGTTAGTGGAAAGACAACAACTTCCAGTAAACAAAATCTCATAGTTTACACACAAGTCACACATCTAATAATTGTTTTCCTTTCAGCGCGTTTGAGAAGAAATGCGTGTTTACGGTGCGAGGAAGGTGACTAATTTTGATATATTTACGCGGCAACTAATGATGCGCCTGTACACCCTAGCTCGACACCTATTCAAACTATCAACAATGGGAAAACACCAGGTTATTCATGAGGTTTCTTGATACAAAAATATGCTGAACTAAATTTTAGATGTCGAAATTGGCGGAATGCGCGAGTTTTGACAGCGATTCCTCGGCACTTGGGTAAAATATTCAAGAACGGAAAACGGAAGGTTATTCATGAGGTTTCTGGCCACAAAAGTATAGTGAACTAAATTTTAAGAAAACGGAAAAATGAGGCAAAAATTTTAGATGTCCAAATTGGCGAACTTGCCTGATTGGGCAGCCATTCCTAGGCACCTGTGCAAAATATAAAAAAAAAGAAAAACGGGAGGTTATTTGTGAAACAGTTGGCTACAAAAGTAGGCCAACCTCATCGCTCTAACGTTTTTTATTCGCCAGCAATTAAATAAATTCAACACCAAACTACAGAAATAATGAAAAATCAAAATATCAAATTGCATCATAACCGTAGCTTGCAGAAGAAAACTGATTTCAGATTTGAAATCAGCATTGTCAAAATGCCCAGAATCAGTTGAAACATCTCATGCAATAGGAAATATATTTTTCTTTTGTTGCCCAGTGTTATCATTATAGATTATTCAAAGAGAGAAAGACAGAGACAATACATTTATTGAGATATTCTTACAAATGACCTCAACAGGCAATTGACCAGAGGTCTTTCATTCTTAGTTTATTCATTTTGTGATTTTCAAGAATTTTTGTTTATGTTTGATGTAACCATCATCATTTCACTTCAATGCTGAGCTTTCTCTGGATCATGAGATGCTTCATTTTTATAACGATGTTATTGGCTGTCAAAAGATAACATGCTGAGAAGTAAGAGAAGAAGTTGAGCTGTTTCTTGCCGCGAAGAAAATGAAAGATTTAACTAGGAAAGTTTTCTGATCTGACATCTCAAATGCAGTTCTCTTATCTTGTGCATATTTTCACTCGTTTAAATAAGTTTTATTGGCTGTTGCAAGGTTCCGCAAACCGAAATTTAAGGGGAGGCGCTACACCTATTAGATTTTTTTTTCGATATCTCCTAAACTATTTGATATTTAAAAAAAATCTCTGCATTCGTTCTCCATTATCTCCAATTGTCTAAGGTTTACCGTGAAGATTTCTAACGAATTCATAATAATAACAAAGATAATTTAGAAAAAATAATAACAATTTTCGGTCGGGTAGGCGTGTCAAACAAATTTATTTTTGAAGATAAACTTCTAACCTTTTTTTTGGCTGGTCCATTCTGCCAGAGGTACCATTTAACTATTTTGTATTGATTTCTCATATTTATTTATATATATATATATATATATATATATATATATAATCATTATTTATTATATATAATGAGTGGGGGGACATACACTGAACATCCATAAACCCGAACGGTCACTTCTTCATTCCGAAAAAGTGACCGCCCGGATGGGATTCGAACCCACGACCACGAGGCCCGTGAGCAAGAGCTCTATACTTCTAGCCTTCTTTTGCAAAACTTTAATTATGGGTCGGTAAAGTTGGTGAAAAAAAAAATGTTTCTCCGCTTACCACATTAAAAGCGCTTGAGGGCATCAGAAGTGATCTGCAGATGTTTATAGTTTATTCCCTTATTTTGTCCCATTTGTTCCCTCTTTTGGCTTGTTCCCTTATTTCCTCATGCCATATTTTATCGGCGTTTTACGTGATATTTTTGGGTTGAGTTAACGCTCTTTTATTATTGTGCATTTCTGTTTCCGTTTTTCGTTTCTTCCTTAATTTTGTTCCCCTTTCTTGGCTTCTTCCCTTATTTCCTCGTCCCATGTTTTTATCGGCGTATCGTGTGATATTTTTGGGTTGAGTTATTGCATTCTTCTTCTTCTGCATTTCTCTTTGTATTTTTCGTTTCTTTCCTTGTTTTTCTCGTTCGCTATATTTTTATCGGCGTTTTCCTTGCTATTTTTGGGTTGAGTTATTGCTCTTTTATTATTGTGTATTTCTGTTTCCGTTTTTCGTTTCTTCCAATTTTATTCCCCTTTCTTGGCTTCTTCCCTTATTTCCTCGTCCCATATTTTTATCAGCGTATCGTGTGATATTTTTGGGTTGAGTTATTGCATTCTTCTTCTTCTGCATTTCTCTTTGTATTTTTCGTTTCTTTCCTTGTTTTTCTCGTTCGCTATATTTTTATCGGCGTTTTCCATGCTATTTTTGGGTTGAGTTGTTGCTCTTTTCTTCTTGTGCACTTCTATTTTTATTTTTCGATTCTTCCCTTATTTTTCCCTTTTTGGCTTCTTACCG
The DNA here is from genome assembly GCA_910593695.2 of Ocypus olens. Taxonomy (NCBI): domain Eukaryota; kingdom Metazoa; phylum Arthropoda; class Insecta; order Coleoptera; family Staphylinidae; genus Ocypus; species Ocypus olens. The sequence continues at coordinate 28,762,451 of OU343062.1, forward strand.
TATATTCTCCTCCCATGTTTTATCGGCGCTTTTCGTGACATTTTTGTGTTGAGTTATTGCTCTTTTATTCTTGTGCATTTTTCGATACTTCCCTTATTTCTTCCCAATTTATTCTCATTTTCGGCTTGTTCCTTATTTCCTCCTCCCATGTTTTGTCTGCGTTTTCCATGGTATTTTTGTTTCATAAACTGTTTTTGCAAGTCGAAAGACAGATGTTGTTGTTGATAAGTTCGATTCGCAGTTGCTTCGTATCGTATTTTGTCTTTGATTTTTCTGAGGAATCTCATCTCCATTGCATCTATTCTTGGTCTGTATTTTTTCTATTGGCGTCCAAGTTTCGCTACTATACATGAGCGTATGATCCATATTTCTTTTTATGTTTTTATTAATTTCCCATTTGACCAAGAATGTCCTTTTAATTTTGTTGAATATACTTCCTGTCTTTTTAATCCTCCTCTAGTTTTTCCATGTTTCTCTATAATCGTTCCTAAATATCTATTTTCGTCAATTTGTCTTATCGGTTGGCAGTTATTACCTTTCGATATATACAATATCTTTATTGACAGACTTTTTACATACATGAAAAAGTAAGAATTATGTTTGTTATCACAATTTGATTAGTGTGTTAGTCTGTCAAATGGCTATCGACCCGAGGTCTTTCAGCCCCATTACCTTTCGATTTATTCTCTTTTATTATTATCAGGCTATTTGGTTTATTTATGTTTATTTTCATATTTAATACGTTTCGTTCACTTTCTACATTTAAGTTATGTTATAGGTGTTTTGTAGTTTCCACCAGGACCATCTGCGAACACCAGATCTGCGATTTTGATTTCCTTTATCTTCCAAAACCCCAATTTTAGTTTTCTCGAGTTTTCTAACTTTATTTTATTGCATCGTCGATCATTGTCAAAACAACAACACACATCTCTACAGGACACCTGTTTATGTGATAAATTTACCTGATACTTCATTTGTTGTTATTATGTAGTCCTTATGATCTTTGTACTTAACTTCCACTACCTGAAGTGTTTCCCTGTCTTCCAAAGTTTTCCAAATATCTGCCATTTTTTACGCTAATGAATGCTTTCTCTAGGCCAGGGGTCTCCAAACATTTTCCATCGCGGGCCATATTTACAATTCTTCATTACCTACTAGGCCGAGATATGGAGACCCCCGCTCTAGGCCAATGAAGCAAATGTGGATCCTAGGGCTGGAATTTTTCTTCGAAAATTTCCAATTTCGAAGGTTCGAAAAATTATCAAAGTATCGAAGTTTCAAAGATTCGAAGTTTCGAAGATTTGAAGCTATGAAGTTTTTAGATTTCGAATTTCCGAACTTTCGAAGGTTCATCAGAACTCGAAATTTTTGAAAAAAATATAGTAATAAAAAATATGTTAATGGCTGAAAATGTATATAATTATTTTCACCCAATGCGTGTTTACACACATTCTTCCTGAATTTCCTGTTTTCTTGGATTCCACATTAGCTACCAAAGATTCGGAATCATTATATATTTTTGCTCTATTCTAAATACGATTAATGGTTTTTGAGGAACCGTGAAAATCGGAACGGATGCGCTTAATGGCACCATTTTCTAGTTTACCATTGTGGAAGGATTTGAGCAAAGATTATAGAACTCCTTGCCGCTGGCCGCTAGTCAAATTTGTTTTTTTTCACTTTTTGACTAGTTTTTATCACCGTAAGAATTGCCCTTAAACAAACAATTGTTACAAGATTTTACCTATTCAAAAACTATTTTGACAAATGTTAAACTTCGGGCGACTACTAGATTTACTTTTTCGGTGCCTAATTTAAATAATTAGCTACTTATATATTTAGTTTCATTATTTCAATAATCCACTAAAAAAACTAAAATCGGACACTTATTTTAGAACGAAGTTATTTAATACTGTATAAAGCTTTCTTAGTGTCATGTTTTGAAGTATCTTTGTGCAGTACTAAATACTCCAAACCTTTGATATTTTTAACCTACAAATTATCTATTGCACCAAACAATATTAGTCGTGGTATTAGTTGTTTCAATAGATAACCTGTTTTTGTAAACTTTTTTAAACTCCTTAAAAAGTTTTTTGATTGTAAAAGACAAAAAGCATCGTATTTCTCATTAAAAGCTTTCTTAAATTTGTACAGATACGTGGTTATTTTATTTTAATACATTCAAATAAAGCACGACTTTCCGACGCTGCTAGTTTCATTCAGATATCCAATAAGAAAATTGATACTCCCCCTGAGAATTGAAGTGCTTCCGACGTGATTGATCTGGCAATTGAGGGTAATAACGGGAGTAGCATTACGGAACAAACCAATAATCTAGTTTCAAGTCAGTTAATACTAATGCTAGCGTGTTAAATTTCTACATCCCACATGATGTAAATAAATAAATAAACAACAAATACTGAAAAAGTTATTGTTCCTTATTGTAATATATATAAGCCAGGTGCATTCTTTGTAATGGTTGCAATCACCAGATGATAGTTATTTAAAGATTAATAATAAACCTCGTTCGTTTCCCTTGCAGATTATGTAACCGATTAGTATGAAATCCCATAACAGAATTAGTTCCGCAACCAGAGCGTGAATGCTGCTACTTTCGAGTTGTATTTCGGAAAGTTTGTCTACCTGATTACCGCCCTGGCCGTGGCATGGCCACAGGCCGACGGGTTTGTGCATGTCCTCCGGCTTACAAGCGGAATCGATACAAATTTCCCTCTCTAACGTTGCCACCTGCAAGTTACACAGACACATGTCAGACGCGATTTGGCAACCCTTACCTGGTTTCCTCCCTGTCGGTGACAGGGGTACAGGCCTGCCGGCTTGTGCAGGTCGTTCTTGCGCGCCGGCGAGTCCAGGCACGTCTTGCCCCCGTAGCCCAGGTTTCGTATCTGGCGAAAGAAAAATAAAACACACCGAATAACACGTGCGACTCTTTGTCACTACGGATGGCCTAATGCTGGACCTAACATGGACATAACATAAACGAACATAAAGCGGCAAAAAAAAAGAAAGGAAAACGTTTGGGTCTTTTATTTTCGCGATTTTGCTTTTCCTTTCAACGGAAATGTGTTTATATTATTGAACGATGCGAAATATCCATTACCCGAATATACAGGTCGGTCTATTCAAAAACTACTTCTTTTCATTCATTAGGAAATAAATTAAATGCCTCAAGCAATTTTGCCACAAGTTCCATTAGCTGAAAGGTGATCTTAATTTAATTTATTTATTTATTTCCCAACAGAAAAAAAAACATCCAATTACAGAAAAAAATCAAATTAAAACCAATTTAACAATAAAAAGAAAAATTGTGTCGAAATAAGGTACATAATTAACACTAAAATAAACTATAAAATACCGCAATTAAATTGATCGAGATTAAATTAAGAAATACTAATATACTTTTATATGAAAATAGCACGGCTGTACTTTGTACAGTCAGAGAAAATACAAATGCGAAACTTGCTCAGCGAGGGAATGCTGCCGCATGTCGGTTCTTGTTCGGTCGAAACCGGTCAGTCCCTGCTTAAAATAGAATTATGTGGTAATAAAATTTACAAGGCTAGTTCCCTTCTCGCCCCTAAGTGATCGAGTGACGGACTCCATATCTGTGATTTTTTTCATCTTCCAATTTTTGGTGCGTCATCTTCAAAAATTTGAATAACTAAAATTTTTAAGTTATATTGATATTTTTTATATATTTATCAATTTTATTTAAAATTATTGGTAATATTTTGGTATTAATAATTTTATTTCAGTTTCGTATAAATAATCCCATTTTTGCCAAGATATGACCTTGAAACCCTCGAAAAATAAAATTTTATTTTTTTAACCACTAAAAATTATTATAATTATCTGAAAAATTCACATATATTTTTTACCCAAATAAAAGGTTATTTAGGGTATTCATGTTTTTATTAGATTTAACCATTTTTTTTCGCGCCGAACCGATCAAGTGAAAATTTTGTTTAGTCAATGTTCTTTCAATGTTTGTTGCGTCATCTTGAAAAATTTGAATAACTAATCTTTTTACGATATTTTGTATATATTTATCAACAATTGAGCAGCAAAATTTTATCAAATTAATAATAGAGTAACAGTATGTTTATGTTGAGTTTAGATTCTTTTTTTTTAATTTTAAATACCTTATATCTTTACCAGTGGCGGCTCGTGGAACATGTTGATGGTAGAGCCAGTTATATAATACCCCCCCCCCCCCTTTTGAAGAAACAAAGAACCATTTATCTTCCAAGACCAATCGAATATTTTGGCCAAAAAATAAAAAATTTGGAACAAAACCGCCTAAGATCTAAAATATCGGCCGAAAAAATAAAAAATCCTGGTTTAAAAATATAAATGCAGACCAAAAAATTGAAAATACAAGCAAAAGAAAAATCATTTGCCATTTTCAGCCCCAAATATAACTATTTTTAGCTTAAAATAAGTTCCAACGAGAAATTCGAAAATAATAGCAAAAATTAAAATTAAAAAAAAAAACGCACAATAAACTCAATAATTCAAGTTAAGAAAATCTAAAATATGGGACAAAAAAATAAAAAATAAACACCTAAAATCTAAAATTCGTACCCAAAAATCAAAGTAGTAGACCAAAAAATCAAGATTTTTAACAAACGAATCGAAAATTTAAGTCGACTAAAATTGAAACCAAAACAATCGAAAATACAAAATATAGGCCAAAAAAGTAGGGCCTAAAAAGATGAAAATTTAGACAAAACATCGAAAACTCGGGCGTATGCAGACAAAAAATCAAAAATTTCTAGAAATCAATCGAATATTTTGGTCAAAATAATGGAAAATAAAAAGAATTGGAACAAACAAATCGAAAATACAAAAATGTAAAATATGGGCCAAAGAATCAAGAATCCTGATCTAAAAAAAAAGCAGACAAAAAATTAAAAACTTAGGTAGAAGAAAAATAATTTGCCAAAAATAAGTTTCTGATCAGAAATTCGAAAATAATAGCCAAAAAATAAAAAATAAATCACGAAATGAAATCAATAATCCAAGTTAAAAAATTTAAAATATTAGATAAAAAACAGACTTTAAATCTAAAATATTCGATACAAAATTAAGACCAAATATCTAAAATTCTGGCATAAAAATAAAAATGGTGGACCAAGGAAAGAAAAATTTTAACAGGCAAATAAAGAAAATTTTAGGGAAAAAGTTAAAAGAAAATAAAAATCTACAACGTTGGTCAAAAAGTCGAAAATTTAGACAAAACATCGAAAACTCGGACCTAAAGATAATAAACGCAGACTAAAAATAAAAAATGCGGACCAAAAAATCGAAAATTTTGACAGTAAAATCGAGAAGTTAGTAAAGAAAAATTTAGGTCAAAAGATTAAAAAAATAATAATACAAATTTGTAATGTAGGCCAGAAAGTCGAAAATTTAGACATTGCATAGAAAATTCGGCCCTAAAGATAATAAATGCAGGCTAGAAAATCGAAAATTTCAACAAACAAAACTCGAAAATACCGGAAAAAATTAAAAAAATCTCGCATATAAATCAATAATTTAGGTTATAGATATTTTAATCAAAATCAAATCAAAAATTTGGAACTAGAATTAAAATTTCGGCCCGCCAATTAAAAAATGCAGACCAAAGAATCAAAAATTTGAACAATTAAATCGAAAATTTAGTTCAAAATAAAGAATATTTAAAAAAAATAAAAAATACAAAGATAAAATATTTTGACCAAAAAGGTCGAAAATACATGTCAAAAATTGAAAAATTAAAACTTCGTCTGGAAAAATAAAAAATGCGGACCAAACAGTCGAAAATTTTACCAATTAAATTTAGGCCAAAATAAATAATGTGGGCCTAATAATCAGAAATTTAGACAAAAAAAATCGAATATACAGATCAAAAATCTAAAAAAAATCTATTTGCTGAGTACAATACTTTGTACTGATTCTGGATTCTAATCCAAGAATTTCATAAAAATTCTCCAATTTGAACCACGGTTTTGGACCTTAAACGCATAATTTGTGACCAAAAATTAAAAATTTGGATTTTAATTTGATGATGTAAAATCCGAAATTTGAAATATGCAATCTAAGTTTTTGGCCCCTAAACGCAGAATTTGAGACTTCAAATTCAAAATTTGGATTCTAATACAATAATTTCGAATTTGGACCATAGAATCCATGGTTTTTAAACGCAAACTTTGAGTTGAAAAATCTAAAGTTTGGATTTTAATTTGATAATTATATGTAAAGTCTCTCATTTGAAACTTTAAATCCAAGTTTCTGGTCTCTAAACGCAGAACTTGAGACCCAAATTTCAATATTTGGATTCAATTGATCAATTGCATTTAAAATCTGGCATTTGGAACATAAAATCCAAGTTTTTGACCCTTAAACGCAGAATTTGAGTCCTAAAATCAAAAATTTGGATTATAAACTAGGAATGTCATGTAAAATCTCAAATTTGGACCATAGAATTCATGGTTTTGGACCTTAAACACAAAATTTTTGCAATAAAATCCAAGATTTTGATTTTAATCCGATAATTTTATTAAAATACAGGGTGTTCCACTTAAAAAAAACACAACTTTGATATTTTAGGACGTTTGGAATACCCTGTATAATGTAAAATTAATTTTAAAAAGTAACCATAATAGACCCCTATATATCCTAAAAGTCAAACTTTTTGAAAGTCACGTATTTTGGCCACAATATTCCGTGCCGTATAGCGTGAATAACCCTATATATTTTAATCCATCCTAAATTTATTTCAATTGTTGATAAATTTATAAAAACATGAAATGACCTTGAAAAATTCATCTAATTTGGTATTTTGATCAATAATATATGTGATTTTTTCAGATTTTTTTTTTAGTGGTTAAAAAAATTATATTTGAAAAAATCTTATTTTGGGGCTTCCCGGGTCATGTCGGGGTTTTTTTTGATATACGGCTTACGAGTACTTTGGTTAAGGTCACAACTAATGATATTTTCACATTTATTTAAAAATCCGTGTCGGGTGGCATTTTGACCATCTTATATCGGGATACCCTTTTATTACCTCATAAATGGATTTTAAGCAGGGACTGAATGGTTTCGACCGAACTAAGCACCGACATGCGGCAGCATTCCCTCGCCGAGCGGGTGTCGCATTTGTATTTTCTCTGGCTGAGAAAATTGGTAATATTTTATGTGAGGGTGCATGCGCCGGGAAAGCGTAGGTGGAAATTCGTGGCCAACTCGACGGTTAACTCGGCACGTATGGCTGAAATTTAGCATCAGCTTAATTTAACCACTTCGCACCCATGCTGCTTTAATTTTATTCTCAGGTTTGATGAAAAATTACTTCTTTGTTGTTGTTAACTTTTTCTACGAAATATGTCGACTAAAATTGAAACCAAAACAATCGAAAATACAAAATATAGGCCAAAAAAGTCTGGCCTAAAAAGGTGAAAATTTAGACAAAACATTGAAAACTCTTGCAGACAAAAAATCGAAAATTTCTAGAAACCAATCGAATATTTTGGTCAAAATAATGAAAAGCAAAAAGAATTGGAACAAAAAAATCGAAAATACAGAAATGTAAAATATGGGCCAAAGAATCAAGAATCCTGATCTAAAAAAAAAGCAGACAAAAAATTAAAAACTTAGGTAGAAGCAAAATAATTTGCCAAAAATAAGTTTCTGATCAGAAATTCGAAAATAATAGCCAAAAAATAAAAAAAAAATCACGAAATGAAATCAATAATCCACGTTAAAAAATTTAAAATATTAGATAAAAAACAGACTTTAAATCTAAAATATTCGATACAAAATTAAGACCAAATATCTAAAATTCTGGCATAAAAATAAAAATGGTGGACCAAGGAAAGAAAAATTTTAACAGGCAAATAAAGAAAATTTTAGGGAAAAAGATAAAAGAAAATAAAAATCTACAATGTTGGCCAAAAAGTCGAAAATTTGGACAAAACATCTAAAACTTTATTTAAAAATCCGTGTCGGGTGGCATTTTGACCATCTTATATCGGGATACCCTTTTATTACCTCATAAATGGATTTTAAGCAGGGACTGAAAGGTTTAGACCGAACTAAGCACCGACATGCGGCAGCATTCCCTCACCGAGCGGGTGTCGCATTTGTATTTTCTCTGGCTGAGAAAATTGGTAATATTTTATGTGATGGTGCATGCGCCGGGAAAGCGTAGGTGGAAATTCGTGGCCAACTCGACGGTTAACTCGGCACGTATGGCTGAAATTTAGCATCAGCTTAATTTAACCACTTCGCGCCCATGCTGCTTTGATTTAATCTCAGGTTTGATGAAAAATTACTTCTTTGTTGTTGTTAACTTTTTCTACGAAATATGATTTCACTGTCACAAACTTTCCCATTTATGCAAAAAAAATATAAAAAAATATTCCATAGATGGCGCTAAAGAAGTAATTTTTTTGTACAATGTTTTTGTATTTATTTTTTGCTTGTTGCCACATGTGGCGAACCTGGGCGTGAAGAGGTTAAGCAAGGCTTTCATGAATACTTACTTGGGCCTGTTCATACGGTTTCATTTCCACTAATATGATTGTCCAGACGCCGATAAAGCAATTAATTCAGTATAGTGGGGCAATCTGAGCAAAGGAGGCAGGCCAAAACTCGCTTTTTTTTGGGTATTTTCATATTTTATAAGCGCTGAATTAATTTAAAATCGACAAATACAAATTCCAGGCAGAATATCAATTATAACACAAAATGAAACAGACAAGGCTGAAAGACCTCTGATTGATAATAAAAATGTGTAAATTATTTTTTATAAAGATATTTGTATGTAAAACAATAAATATTGAACACTTCATAAATCACACCTTACCAAATATATTCTCGTAAAATTCACCTCATTACTATTTAAAAGATTTGAATTCTAACATAAAATAGCATGGAAAACTTTAACACGGCTTTCTAAAGTGGTTTAGTTATGTTGTGAAAATACATCCCGAGCCACGTGCCCTTTTGCCTCGATTTCAAGGATCAAACGAAACGCCGACATGTTTCTTTGTCGACGGGTGCAGTGAACATTCTCAGTTGAATAGCAAACACGGAGCTGACATGAGCTTTAACAAAAATTCAATTCATCGTTGCTTTTATGAATTTATATAAAGGTTGGATCTTGGAGTAACGGATACCATTCGTTTAGACCTAAACGTTTTCTTTCTTTTCTTTTTTAAACAACAGAACAAACGAATACTCACCTCTCCATTAGCGACCGCCTCTCCGGGAATGAATAACTCCGGATAAATCGTATCCAGATACCATTTAAAACTCTTACAACCTAGTTTCTGCCGCAACTGCCTCCTAGACGTCACGTCTCCGAAATCACCCTTATCGTTACCTATCCTCTGATAATAGTACTGGGCGTACTCGTCTAGCCAGACTTCGCTCAGCCTGACGGAATTCCTCCTTAACACATTGACGCCGCTCCTCCACTTATACGGCGATCTCTTCCTGAAGATGTGACCGACATGAGAGCAGGGCACTATCTCCAGGGTTCCGCCGCACATCCACGTCTTGAAAGACAGCTCCAGATTCTCTCCGCCCCAGATGTCGAAGCCGCTGTCGTACGTTCCCAGTTTCTCGAAGAATTCCTGCAATGATAATGACGAAAATTTAATATTTCCATTAAATTGTTTAACGGTCGCCGACGACGGAATGCCGTTATTAGCAATTGCAATAAACGGGCGCTTTTACATGGTGCCCGGAATTAATTGATGCTTTCCGGAAGGAATGTCGCCGTTGCCATTGGATGCGCAGAGCTTTTTCCACAAGCCAGAGTTTAATCGGAAACGTTTCCTTCGGAGATTTAATCATTATTTCACGCTCGATTAAGTAAGCAAGTTCTATATATAGAAATGGAAATTTCTCGAATATTTCCGGAGACCTCGCGCAAATACGGGGTATGAGATGTAATTTTGAGTGAAAAAATGTTAATATTGGTTTATACGGAATAACGAGTTTTTTTTTTCTTGAAGTCGTTTAAACTTATAACGATTAATATATTTATACATCAATGAAAACAGTATGCAAGGAAAATTTGGTATTCCTTGAAGAAAGTTATCGTAAATATTATTTACAAATGTATACTTTTTTGGCTAATACCACACATAATTTAATACTCGTTGCTTTAGATTAGGAACTAGTTTTTACTTTATCCGTTACGAAATACAAGAAAGTATTGTGATCGTGAAAATGTTTAACGGAAGTATCCGTTTTGACGTCCATAGAGGCGATTTTAACAATTTCTGAAAAACACTTTTTTACTTTCTCCGTTACAAAGTACGAGAAAGTATTGTGATCGTGATTTTTTTTTTTATTTTTTTTACGGAAATATCCATTTTGGGGTCCCTAGATGCCATTTCAACAATTTCTGGACAAAAAATGGTGATGTGGCCATCATGTTACTTTCTCCGACTTGATGGTATCATTTATATTTAAGCTTTCATGGCTTATTTTCAATTAAAATCATATTTTAAATGCACTCGGATGAAACTGACGATTAAAACGTCAAAATTATGAAATATGGAAAAATTATACTTCAAATCCAAAAACTTAGTTTACTCAAAAACTAAAGGGATTTAGAAAAAAACATAATTTATAAGTTGTTCATTTTAACATTCTTTACAATTGTTATTAATATAAATTTGCTCTAAGTATTATCGTTTTATAATTATAAACCAAAAATTAAAAAAAATAATAAATTTTTTTCTCGAATAAAAATGATTTTATGAAAAATGTTTTCAAGCAAAAGATATTCATTTCTTTGTTGTCTTCAATGTTTGTTTAAATGTTTTTGTACTATTTTGCATATTTAAGAAAATATTGGCAAAAAACAAAAAACAGTTAAGGTAAACACCCACTTCCGGTGTACGAAATTTTACCAAACGCTTTTCAGTTTTTCGCATTATCAAATAAGATGTATGTTGAAAGTTTCATATCAATTGCTTTATTAGTTTTTGAGATACAGCGCGCACAGACAGACACACACACAGGCACACACACACACACACACACACAGACAGACACGATTTTTTTTGGCATCTAGGGACCACAAAACGGATATTTCCGTGAAAAAAATTTTGAAAAAAAAATCACGATCACAATACTTTCTCGTACTTCGTAACGGAGAAAGTAAAAATTGTGTCTGTGTGTGTGTGTGTG